>JAGWCC010000864.1:0-157953 GCA_022651775.1 Drusus annulatus
AACGGCACTACTTGCAAGAAATGCTGTGCTGATTTAACTTGGTATTAGTGTTTTGAGATCGGGTTATAAACACATACAATGTAGGTCCACTGGGCGGGTCGTAATAATAATGCATAAAACCCAGTGCGGGGTTATTGAAATATGCACAAATCAAATATTTATTTGTCCAGTTACTAATGGTCATAATTGTTGAGCAAATACTGGTTGTTAACAGTGAAAAATCACAGGGTGTGACTTGCCAAAAAAAACGAATTCTGTTTCAAATATAGAATAATATCTGTTAAAATTAGCGATGGGAAAAACTTCACAGATTTGTGAATGCTTCACGAATTGCTAGTTCTTCAAAGTGAACTCTTCACGGTGAACACTTCAATCGAATAATAGTCACGATTTTTTCTTAATAGTTTTATTCGGGGCAGCTCTCCCAACCACATAAATTGATGTATTTACTTACATAGGACAGACTATTTTAGCAAAAATTATTCCGTGTAGAAAGACTTCTCTTTTCTTTCTTCTATGTGTGTGTTGATGAATTGTCTATTACTGGTTACTCTTCTATGGTTTCTAGAATGACAGCTGCGCATATGTTTGAATTGCTGGGTGTATCATGACTTAAAATGAATGATGCACAATGAGTATGCATAGCTTTACAGAGAACTTGCAAAAAGCGAATGTAGTACTAGAAAAATTTCCAGTTTCTGTAAGAGCGATGTGAACATCTCATAGGGCTTGAGGTACAATTTGAATATCTTTTACTGTACACAGTTTGACAGTTTGGTTAGCAATAGGGTGAATATTGCGCAAATGACGATTCATATTAAAGGCATTGCTCCCCTTTATGGATATAACTTTAGAACAAAAGTTGCATTTGGCCTGGTAAACCCCAACTTCCTTAAAATAATCCCATATTTCACTTTTCTTTTCTCGTTGAATGGCCAGCCATAATTTTAGGTAGAGATTGAAAGGTATGTATCTGAGATATTAAAAAAGTTCAACAGAATAAGAATTGTTCGTAAAAAAATACAATTTTAATCACCAAAAAACACTCGGAAAAACTAGTGTCATATAGACGAAACAAGCAAAGAAATCAAAAGTAACTGTCGCGAGTACGTGCGAGGGAACGGATAACTAAAAATATACTTTATTCACACTACGAACTACAATCGAAGTAAAATAACAATTAAACTGTGAATGATGCGATACTTCAATCGTTCGAACGAATGAAAAACTAACATTGAAGTTCGAATAGATGCCATAGATCGTGCAAACGGAATTACCAACTTAACCAACTTCAATTGAAGTATTTGTTCAATGAAAAATGAATGAAGTAATTCCTCGAAGTAGTTCCTACGGAGCAGTCACAACGCTAGTTAAAATACATTACTACAGGTAGGTGCTTTATTTTTAATTAACATTAGATTCAAATTTGAAAAGTTCACACTCGTACGGTCCTGCGTTCTCCCAAAGGATTTTTTTTTATAATTAATTATTATTCATAAAAAGACGGTCTGCATACATTTAGTTATCAAACAAGCCTTTACCCTTGTCTCTTTAATAAAGTTTAATATCTCTTTATATCTCTGGAAAAACTTACCAGGTTAATTCTGTGTGCATAAGGAAGAACGGAATGAGCTTCATGAGACAAAATATCAAGTTTTGAGTTAAGTATGCAGAATCATTGTTCCTTGGATACATATCTAACAAGATTGCAATCTTTGGAGCACAGACGTCAGGTGGGAATGCTGTCCTTGTTCTACAGGTATTTTAATGGAAGATGCTCCAAGGGACTTGCGCCATTGATCCCTTCGGCACCGGTGCATAGTCGGAAAACTCGCCAAACGCGTGCCCAACATTTGAACACGGTTGAAATTCAACACATGAGAACGGGTCGTTTTTTTGTATAATTTATTTAGATAACCATTTTCGTGTGATTTTTTTAATGGTCGTTCTATGTATTGGTGTAAAACTGTTTTTGAAAAATAAAAATAAATTAATCTCCTAGTTTCGCAATGTGAATCCCAGGATATTTGCACCATAGAACAAATGGTGTTTCTTCACATTTCTTTTTATAATACTTAATTAATAATTGGCTAATTTATAAAGAGCCACTTTTGTGAAATATCACCTCAAGGGCCGCCTTTGTGTGGGTATTAAATTAAGTCAATGTCATCTCTAAGCCTTTTTATTATTTTCCTAATGATGCTGAGAAAACAACATCTTTTGTATCACGTGTAGATTTGTTAAAACCCTAACAATTATCTCGTTGGATCTATTCAACAACTGTCTGACTCATTTTAAACAGGTTTATGTAGGACTTTGTCAAACAATTATTAATTTGATTTATTCCAGTTGAATAACATAATACAAAGATAGCGATTCATTGACATTGCAAGAAGATTCCGAGACCCGGGGCAAATTAAAAATACTAACTAACTATCACGCCGTTTCCCCGCAAGGGTAGGCAGAGAGGACGGACCGCCATACAGATCTGTCTTGGCACACACTCCTTGCTTCATTCACATTCATACATCGTCTTATACATACTCTTCTGTTATTCTAACTCTTCACATGACCCGATTCAAACATTTGATTTACTTGATCGTGCCATGTCCTCCTCGGGCGTCCTCAACTTCTTCTTCCATTCACAAGTTTTTCAAAGCTGCATACAAATGATCATGCAAGTTATCTTAATGTGAATATCGCACAAAAGTCCCAACTGCTCCCGACTATCCGGAGCCAGACTGAAGATAGTAGGGAAGGAAAGGAGATGGGGAAGAGAAAGGTTGAGGAGTACCTGACTTTTCAAAGTTGGTCACCAAAGACGGCTTTTTTTTGTACTATAACTTAACACAGCAGGCCTTGAGGGAAATAATTTTCCTCAGGGCCTGTGTCATCTGTAGGGATGCTGTGTGGAGGGTCTTTTTGAGGAAAGGGAGAAGTGAACCTGGGTCTTGAAGAGGCCCATGTTGAAGGAGAGAGGAACACAGAGGCCGGCAAATCGTTCCATAGCCGAGCTGTTGAACATAAGAATGAGTCGTAAAAGCGACCCGTTCTCGTGAATTGAATGTCAATGTGTGCAAATGTTGAGCGCGCGTTTGGCGAGTTTCTCGACTATGCACCGGTGCCGAAGGGATCAATGACGCAAGTTCCTCGGAGCATCTTCCATTGAAATACCTGTAGAACGAGGACAGCATTCTCACCTGCCGTCTGTGCTCCAAAGTTTGCAATCCGTTTGCTAAGATAGGAGAATCTATCAAACGGACCGCCCGTTTCTGCACAGGTTCAAGGTTTTTAAAGCCATTTCAAGCAAAGTTCCCCTCCTTAGTAATAATTATCACCAGGGAAAGTGCTGCAAATATACTATACACATATTAGATGTACAATAACACATTTTAATTAAATAAAAATTATTTGCGCACGCTGGGATTCGAACTCGCGACTTCTGGATTCGTTGTTGAGGACTTTGACCGCTCGACCACGGAGGTCGTCAAGTCGAGCTGAAAATAGTCGCATTTTGACCCAGATACAGCGCCGGATCCACCATACTTTCAAGCTGTGTAAAACACATATGCGCCATCTCTGAACGGGCATAAGAATAAAGATCTCATTTAAAATTTCTTTAAATTTCGCTAAATCATTTGAAAAGTTCCATCACATCATAGGATAATTATGTTTTCTATTGCGCTGGCAACATAGCTGTGCATTCAACGACTATCGAAAATGTGTGGAAAAAAAATTGTCACTGATTTTGTTTAAGAATTGCTTAATAGTTGTATTTTTTAAAGGGAGGGGGTGGCGCAATCGGAACTTACTGCGGAGATGAATTTGAGCTTTGTGAATGCACTGATGTCGTGGAACCAGCGCAGATATTAGAGACAGGAAAAAGCTGTGCAAATTTCATGATCCCACAATTGGAGAGTTTTTAGTGCTTCTATGTGTATTTATGTACAAACGGATGTACGGTTGAGGTTTCTGACAAAATTATCTAGTAACAAAAGTATTTGTGGAATAAGTAGGCATTACAAAGATGTTTTTTTATATTTTGTAATATGAATTTAATAACTGCATTGCTCATCTTTTTTCTGCTTAGGAATTTTATGTTTATTTTTTTTTTTAATATATAATAATAATAAATTAATAACTTTTATAGCGCCGTTTTTGTGGGAAAATCACCTCAAGTGATATATATATATATATACGGTCGAATGACCGTGAAATGAGAAAATCATGACACGGTGGAAGGATGAAATTAGATAAAATGCTTTAGAAATGAGATCCCTCAGGCGTATGTGCGGTAAGAGCATGTATAACCGTATCTTATTCGGAAAGAATGCAAGCCTGATGAAATCGTAATGAATAGAAATAAGAAAGGGACACTTAGATGGTTTGGGTATACAAAGCGAGTGAACGAAGAAAAAAGTTTTGAAAAAAAGATATGACGTCAAAATTAGTGGTAGAAAAAGTAGAAGACGCCCAAGGAAAACATAGCACGATTAAGTGAATCAAATACTTGAGTCGGGCCACGTCAAGAGTCATCATAACAGAAGAGTATGCATGAGACGATGTATGAATATGAATGAAGCAAGAAGTGTGTGCCAAGACAGAGGTGTGTGGCGGTCCAATGTCTCTGCCTACCCCTGCGAAGAAACGGCTTTATGGTAAGTTATTTAGCACGTGCTTAAAAACAATCGTGAAAAAAGCAGCACAATGACGTAACAAGCTGTGCATGTTGTAACTTTTGCATACTATGAAGAAATGTTGATATATTTATACACTACGATGATCGTTTGCAGGTCACCAGGTTGATTGTATATGCTTACCTAAGATGAATTAAATAATGTTGGTACGTTACTGAGACAACGCGCGTGAATGTACTAAACCGAGTCCGAGAGACATACCTGAGATATACTGCGTTTAGTTTCACACAAACATTCGTTCGACAGACAAACTGTCACGGGAAAACGGGAGCTCTTCAACCGAAATAATGTGAAATAGCGAATGCAGATATACATAGGTGCGTGGAAGACAACCGTTTCCGTACGTCGTACTCTACTTGGCTAGTCACTCAGTAAGTTCATCGGGGAAGAGAGATTATAACAGTAACGAGAAACGTTCATATAGCTATCTCATCCGTACACACATATTCTGTTTAGTATTGCTATCCTTTTCATAAGCGTTATGAGCTTTGAAACTTAAATCAAGACCGTGCCACATTTATCGTTAGATTTGTATGAATATGACGTGTCTTGTATTTTATGTCTATGATTCGAGTCAAGGACCCGTTTCTTCAACAAGAAGCTTACCTTTGACTGAGGCGTCCTCCCTGTGGAACTGCCGCCGGTATTTAATGCGAAGCTCCGTCTACTAATAATGCATTGTGTTTGAGTTTTCCGAAGAAGGGGTTGAATTTGAATTCAAAGTTTACCGTGAAGAGGCGAAGTGTGTTTATTGATTAAATTGTCAAGTTCAAAATGTCACATAATTCGATGATTACTAACTTCTTGGTGTCGTCTTTGGTGGGAGCTCAGAACAAGAATATATATGAAGGAAGAGCTAAATATTTTAACCTGACCATATATCACTTTCTCCGGGTTTTCACATCGTAAACCGTGAGAGAGAAAGAGATAAGACAAGTTGTCACATAATATCTCACCACTTTTTGGTATGTAAGCATGTTTTCCGTCTCCCGCGTCTCCGGCGCTCCGCCCACTACGTTTTCTTATGCGACATAACATGACATAACTCAAAGGTTTTTAGGTCATATCTTTGGAGTACATGGAAAGGTACGTTTGCGAAACATTGTAGTCAGGACGGTTGACTTTATACTGACACTATAGAAAGAGACAAATATTTATTGAAGGGTGTTGGATAGCCTATTATTTACCGTTCATATGGAATTCGGACATTTTTAATATACAGATTTGAACAAATTAAACAAAAAATATAAAAACTCCAATAAAATGATTTATAAAGTCAAAATATCACACAAACACTAAAACAGAAAGTTTGCCTAAATAATGATGGAAGCTTTTTGTTGATTTAATGTTTTTTATCATAAAAAATGTGAGAATTCTTTAGATTTAGGTAGTTTAGTACCGTCAAAAATATTTAAATCTGTTGAAATACCTCTGAAAAGTGATGTTTTATAATCTTTGTTTGGTCTTATTTGAACATTTACGCATAACACATATCACCATCATGTTTGATTTATTTGTATTACCACTGTTAGTTTTTTAATCAACACATCTAAGAGGAAATAACATCCAAATCCGTTGATGTAAGTTATACGACTCGATGATGTGAAGTTAACGCGGACGGAGAACATTCTTATATACTTAAAAGTGCTGCAATATTATGTGACGACTTTTCTTGTATCTTTCTCTCTCATGGTTTACGACGTAAAAACCCGGAGAAAGTGATTTATCGCAAATTTGCATAGGTTGGGTAAAAATATTTAGCTCTCTTCCATATATATTCTTACTACAAGGTTATATCCTATATTTTAAAAAGTACACAAATTAACAAAAACATTATGTCGACATGTGCTATGAACAGATGTATAAATACCCTAGCCCTAGTCCTAGCGACGCCCGAGTCAAGCAAAAATCATCAATACTGACTACAGAAGAGCTCCTTCCTGTATATTATTGCTTTGAGCTACTAACCTATGCGACTTCTTTCGAAACCCGAAGCCGAGAGCAACTCTGTGGTCAGTTCCCACTTGCCCACATTGCCCGAAAGATAACCACACCACTGCATCGACCACTAGTTGCTACAGCAAGTCCACTCGATCAAGCAGCATCCAAGTCTCTGATAACGCGACAACCTAACGATATGCGTAAAAAATGTTTTGTTCAAGCAGTCCGCACTCCGGTACAGACGTGTATCTCTGAAAGAGAGGTGAAACCTTCACACGAAGTCAAATAGCAGTTAACTGTTTATACGTCAAGATGGACAGAAATGTCAGGTGGTTGTTTCCCGTGGTGCTTTTTTTAGTCTCGGGAATATGTGCTGAAGATGACGTCGACCCTATTCGCCAGTTTGATTTTGCCCAAGAGGCTATTGGTAAGTATCAGATAATTATTTCTAATTTTGAAACTGTTAATTCGGGGTGGAACGCCATTTTAATGATTTTAATAATACCAAACTTTATTCTACTACTTTTTTAATTTAAAACCTGACCAGTTTCACCTTATGACGGGCATCTGCAGACTGGTTCAATTTTAAGTAAATCTATGGCGTATATACTATTAGTGTCCGGAATGGACGCTTATTGAGTCTCGTAGTGAACATCTGTGACTTTGGGTTTTGTTTTGTTGCTGACAGAGGCGATTTTACAATATATGAGACTCAATGCGTCCATTCCGGAAACTAATAGTATGTGTGCCATAGATTTACTTAAAACTGTACCAGTCTGAAGATGCCAGTCACATGGTGAAACGGGTGAAAATAATAAAAATGTGGAATAAAGTGAAAAATTTGGGATTAATAAAATCATTAAATTAAATAATAATGATTATTATTTCAAAATTAGAAATGATAATCATTATTATTGATAGTTATAAGTTATAAGTGAGATCACATTATTGTTTTCTTTGATATTATTTTGCTACTTAAAAAAGCTTTCATAAGAAAATTATCATTTAACTAATTTCCTCTGGAACTTTATTATTTATTTATTTTTTGCTAGGTTTTTTCGTTTCATATATTATCGCTGGAAAGGCAAAAGGGCTTAAACGACACTTTGAGTCAAAAATAAGTTAAATATGCATTTAAAAATAAAAATATATTTTTGTTTTAAGCCACTTTATTTATACACATATAACAATTCGACCGGTTTCGGTTAAACTTAACGTAATCATCGTAAAACGTATAAATATAAACTAAGTTTATATTTATACGTTCCTGATGAAGGTTAAGTTTAACCGAAACCGGTCGAATTGTTATTTGTGTATAAATAAAGTGGCTTAAAACAAAAATATTTTTTATTTTTAAATTATAATTTCAAGCTACAAAGTGATTGCTTCCTTCGATAAATAAATATGCATTTCTGATTTTTTTTTAAATCTGCATCGAATGCTTTGACTCTCGTTTGCTTGTGACGACTTGTGTGGCCCTTCAGCCATCTTAAATTATTTACCATTTGAAAGAAGGCTTGAGTCAAGCGATACAAGTTTGGATTTTTTTAGCTTATTGTCTCTACAGATAACATAGTGAAAGCATTGAGTTAACTTTTTTTTTCAAAATCCAAACAGGTACTGAAGACTTTTAAGAAGAATTTTATGCTAAAACAAAAACACTTTAAAGTGCTCTGGTGTAAACTTCTGAAAATGGCGCTTCAGCCCTTTATCCTTTCCATCGACGATATTATCTTTGGTGCTTGGTATGAAGGGTGATTATGACTGGATCATTTAAAAATATTATTTATCGTTTTTCTAATCTTTTAAATAACTATCTTATATGGCTTACTTAGGTACTTGATTTCCACTTTTTTTATAAGGAAATTAGTATATGAATTACAAAAAACAGTTAACTTAAATGTAGTGTAACTTTAATTCATTAGGTTGCGCATATTTCCATTTATTATTATTTAATTGCAAACACTAAGGAAATCAGTATGATATTATTGTATCAGACATGATCTTGTTTCTTGAATATTTTATTTCTTAGTCTACCAATAAATTATACAGCATTGAAGTTTTTACCTTGTTTGTTCTTAGAAAACAACGTTAATTTATGAATTCACGATTACGTATTATCTTATCAAGATTAAAAAACAGTCAGTAAAATAACCAACCCTGATGTATGGCAGTAAGGCATGGAACTGGCAGATGAAGGATAAGAGTAGACTGAATGCTGTGGAAATGATATCCCTGAGACGTATGTGCGGTAAAACCATTGATGACCGTGTTAAAAATGTGGATATTCGGAAATATTGCAAGGCTGATGTAAAGGTTTGGGTATGTATAGCGAATGAACTACGAAAAGAGTGTAAAAAGAATATCCGATGTGTATGAAAAAAGAAGTCGAGGACGCCCGTGGAAGACATTACACGATCAAGTGAATCAAATACTTGAATCTAGTCACGTGAAGAGTCAGAATAATAGAAGAGTATGTATGAGACGATGTATGAATGTGAACGTAGCAAGGAATTTGTGCCAAGATAGAGTTGCCTGCGGTGAAACGGCGTGATGGTAAGTTAGTTAAAATAAAAAGGTATTTAGTTTTAAACCACTTTATTATTAAACAAATAGTTTGGCTTGGACCCAACCTTCTTCAGGACAAGACAGCATAATTTAGTATATTTGTACAACAATCAAGTGGTTTAAAATAAAAATATATTCTATGTAAATTATAATGTCAACCCGCTTTAACGTGTTTACTTTCTATAAGAATTTAATGAAGTTCAAAAAAGTAAAGGGTCTTTGGGGAATTTTCGGAGTAAGAATATATATGGAGAGAGAGCTAAATATTTTAACCTTTCTCCGGGTTTTTACGTCGAATACTATGAGAGAGCAAGAGACAAGAAAAGTCGTCACATAATATTGTAGCACTTCTAAGTATGTAAGAATGTTCTCCGTCCGCGTTAACTTCACATCATCGAGTCGTATAACTTACATCAACGGGTTTGGAGTCGCATAAATTACGTAAACGGATTTTGTGGTTATTTCCTACATTTATGTTTATTAAAAACTTCAAATAAGACCAAACGAAGATTCTAAAACATGACTTTTCAGAAGTGTTTCAACAGTTTTAAATATTTTTCACCAAACTTTAGAATTTTCACATTTCGAATGATATAAAGACATAAAATAAACAAAAATCTTCCATCATTATCTAGGCAAACCTTCTGTTATTAGTGTTTGTGTGATATTTTGACTTTATAAATCATTTTATTGAATGTGTTTAAATATGTTTATTAAAAATCTCCGAATCCCATGTGTGCGGTAACTAATAGGTTATCTGAATTACTCTAATATGTATTTGTCTCTTTCTATCGAGTCAGTATAAAGTCAACAATACTGACTACACTGTTTCGTAAAGGTACCTCTCCATATATATTCTTACTTCAAGGCAATAACAAACAATTTGGTGAATTTCTTGTTTTGACAGCTTGATGAAAACTCGCACAGCGTCAACGTCTATAGCACTTGAATAGTGACTACATACATGGACAGAAAATATGATCAGATGCCATTTATCAAAATCTAAAAATAATATTGTGTTCTATTTGTAGATACTCCGGTATATGTATCCAATAAGACTGAAGGAAAGATCTGTGAATTGAAAGATGGGACTCCGGGAAGATTTCTGTCCCATGAAAATTGCGAAGATGTTCACAGGTGGGTTAAATATTATTTTATTGATTACTGAAAGAATATTAACAATGTTCATAGGTGAGTTAAATATTATTTTATTGATTACTGAAAGAATATTAACAATGTTCATGGGTGGGTTAAATATTATTTTATTGATTACTAAAGGAATATTAACAATGTTCATAGGTGGGTTAAATATTATTTTATTGATTACTGAAAGAATATTAACAATCTTCAAGGAATACGAAAAGAAAAAAATAAACAATTTAAACAAATATTAGGTTTTTCTCGGGATATCACACTAATTAAGATTTGGGTTTTGTTTAATTTTGTTTTGACGTGAGGAATTTTGAAGCACGCGCGATCAAAATGATATTCGCTACTAAGAGGAACAACTTATTCAGCCAGCGTTTGGACGGATCGAGTTTGAAAACCCCCGGTGGGATCCGTACCCTTTTTAGCACGTGGAAAGTAAGATATTGGCCCCATCAATCTTAACGCTGCCAGGATGGACTCTCTCTTGATGGCGTTTTGCAGAAAGAGACCTAATATCCTCCATTAATATTTCGTATTTATATTCAATATTTTTATTTTTTTCTTATGTTTATATGTTCATTTTTCTTTATTTTTATTATTGTGTGTATTACAACTTTTATGTTATTATTATTATTGCTATGTATTATTATCAATTATGGAAGGTAGTGCATTGCACTAATCCTGCATACCTTCTGGAATAAAACTTTATAATTATTATTGAACAGAAAATCAATTCAATTGACACAGTTGGAGCTAGGTATCCTTGTTTTCAAATGTTATCATATTCTGTGTAAAGGTGAAGGATAGCGATATGGAAGGTTAAAATAACATATTATAATTTAAGCATATTTTGATTACAAATATATTGTTGATTTGTCAAGAAATAATTAGTATTCTGGAAATCCCAAATAGTTATGGAACGTTATATTTATATCTTTATTACATAAATGACTTACTCCTTTAAGATAACCTACAGAGTGGCGGCTTGTGATTTTTATTTTTATTTTTAGAATGCTAAGATTAAAAAATAACAGCAATATTGGTGTCGTTGTATCCGAAAATATTTTTTAATTACTAAAAAAAAACAAAATGGCACTAATGCCATTTTGTTTTATAATTAATTGATTCCACGTCAAACGTCATTCCTAGACCCGTTTCAGCTTTTGAATACTTTGTGATTTTGGTTTTAACTTACCATACACACCAAAACCGATGGGAAATGCATTATTGCTATTCACAATTGTAATTTCAAATATAACCAATTTCATATAGCACATTAGCGGCACGTTCCAGAGTGGTAGATACTCTTAGTACCGCCCTGGTGAAAGATCACCATTCAAAATCTAAACGTTACCTGAAATGTCTGTAAAACCGTATTCGGTGACCAGATCTGAATAGCTTACCTGCCACCCTTCCTCTTCCTCATCTTCTTCTCTCCACGCTACCTTCTGCTTCACAACATACCCCATTTGGGAGAACGCCATAGTCCCGCTGACTCCAGACAGTTGGGAGCAACTAAGGCTCTTGTGCGGTATTCACATTCAATAGCCAAGTACCTGCCAACCTTCTTCTTCCCCATCTCCTTCCCCTCCCCACTACCTTCAGCCTCGCAGCATACCCTAACTGATGTTCTCATAGTCCCACTGGTTCCAGACAGTTAACGATATTCACATTGAAAATCACCTTTTTTCATCAAACTTTTCTTCTTTCCACAGAAAGGAGGATCTTCCATTGAAAGACAAAAGTGGAAAATTGGTTTGCTGTGGAAACTATTCCGCCTACATGGTGGAAAAGGGTGAGGCTTTTTTAATTTTATTTCCATGCACTATGAAGCCGGACGTATTTTCTATCATGAGCTTTGAAATATCGTTTTGGTGTCAAATTAAAACATTTCTATCAAAAAGTAAACGGTGCCGGAACTCAACCGAAACCAGGTAGTAACTTCAAATATGATAGTATTAATACGCCAAGCCGTCTTCTGTACATGATTCGTTAATGTCTGCAAAAATATGTATCCTGAAAAATTTAAAATGGTAATTTCCGCTCGTACGTAAAAAAGTCGGAAATTTTATTCCGACTACCCTACTTCCCGATCTACTCACTATTTCCATTTTGACGTGTGTTTCGCCACAGAAACTACTATTAAATGATACATTTACTTATTTTTAGTGTGTGAACGACTCACCGAAAAGAACAGGAACGTTCGCATTCAAACGCTTGACGGGAGCCACGTTGAACTAGGTGACTTTCCGCACGTGGTGAGTTCAACTTCTACCTTTTTACCCTTGGTCTGACCTTGTGATTCTGGGGTCGGGTTGTGTTTTTCAAATACCGCACAAGAGTCCCAACTGCTCCCAACCGTCTGGAGCCATCCTGCCATCTGGCATCCCCAATCGGGGTATGTTGTGAGGCTGAAGGCAGCGGAGAGAGAAACGAGATGGGAAGAGGAAGGTTGGGGAGTACAAACCTGGTCACCAAACATTTCTAAAGCCATATCAAGCATCGTTACGATTCTGAACGGTAGTCTTTCACCGGGGCGATACAACCTCTGTGGAACGTGCCGCAAATATACTACATATTATTTATCATTAATTAAATGTAAGCATATTAATTAAATTAACAAAAATTGCGCACACCAGGATTTGAACTAGCGACCTGTGGATTCTTAGTTGAGCGTCTTAACCGCTCGACCGCGGAGGATTTCATGTTGTTTTATTTTGTAATGCCAAAACCTATTTTTTTTAAATGCCCAACCATATGGATCCAAAAGGCTTACTTTGCAATGTTTTCCATAACCATTTTAGGAATCCTACAAATCAAAATTAGTTTACGGGGCGGAATTTCCAGGTTCGAATCCCGGTCGCGCCAAATTATGTTTGACGTTCTTTGGGGTTCATAAAAAAAGAGGGAGCTCTAGTGTAGTCAGTATTGATGATTTTGGTTAGGGTATTTATACATCCATTCATAGCACATGTCGACACAATGTTTTTGTTTATTTGTATAACCACTTTTTCACAGTATTGTTGTCAAAAAAATGTAAGATATAACCTAAAAAGCCCTTGAGCTATATCCTGTTATGTCGCATAATAAAACGTAGTGGGCGGAGTCGCCGGAGACGCAGGAGACGGACAACATGCTCATATATCTAAAAGCGTAACTATATTGTGTGAAAACTTGTCTTACCTCTTTCTCTCTCACGGTTTACGACGTAAAAACCCGAAGAAAGTGAATTATCATAAATTTGTAAAAGTTGGGTAAAAATGTTTGGCTCTCTCTCCATATATATATATATGTTCTTGCTTTTATTGCTATTTTTTTATTACACTTATTTATTTTTTTACTATCATTTAAGCTCATGTAATAAAGCAGATTGGGTACCAACCACTCAGCCCTGCTAGTAATCAAAACTAAAGTAAGGAATTTGAATGCATTAATACATAAATAAAATTAAATAATATTTATCTAAAGGCCACAGATTTCATTAAAATTTTATTACCGACTGGTTTCACTTAGCCTAAGCATCATCAGGGTACAAAAATGAAACTAAACAATCAAATTCAAAGTGTGCGGTTATACGAGTATATACATACAGAGAGAGAACACAATATAAAATAAAAGAAGATAAAAGAATAACATTTAAAATTATAAACAAAGGAAAGGAGAGAAAGAAACAGTTATTAGTTAACAGGGAATATACCTAATATTGGAATACTGGAGAAATTAATCTGGTTATTAAGAATATGACTATCAATTTTAATGGCTTTCTTTCCTTCAAAAACGAAATTATATAAATATCGGAAATTGCTCAGTTTTGTGATGATAAATTGAAAAACAATTGCTTCATATCCATTCCTTTTTTAATACGTACCATATATATACACTTAAAAAAATAAATGCCCAAAAGATAACAACTCTTAAAAAATGTTTTTAAAATACCTGTTGTTTTTTTTCATACATTTTCTGATGTTGATTATTTTTCTAATATTGTTTATTTAATTCCATTTCCGATATGTTTGTGTCAATTTTTGATTTTCAATCATTTCAGCCAGTTTGGTGTCAGGCACAAAAGAATAATAAATTTATATCTTTATTTCATTCCAGGCAGCTATTGGGTACCAGATGGAACCGGATTTATCAATACAATTTCTATGTTCGGGCTTTCTCATATCCGACTTGTTCGTTTTGATAGCCGCTCATTGTATTAGAAACGTTATGAAGTAAGATTTTTTCATTTTTTCAATATAACAAAATTAATCTTAAAGCAGAGTACGAAAACAGCGTGTAATATAGTTGTGAACGATGAATACTTGGATCGTTTGTTTGTATTCGGGAAGTATGCTTACGAGGATTCATGGGATGAAACCGTGTTAAATAGATTTACGTCATCAACAAAATTACAAAGAGTTACAGCTTGGATTGTGAGATTTATTGTTAACATTCTAAAAAAGGTAGAAGATCGCAATTTTGGAGTTTTGACTGTTGAGGAATTATATTAATCTGTAAACGTATGGATAAAGAAAGTGCAACGGGTGCATTTTCATACTGATTCAAACTAAATTCATCATAATTCTTCTCACGTTCGCAAACTAATACCTTTTTTAGATTCGGTTGGTTTATATAAAGTCGGTGGAAGATTGCATCATGCCCCTATCACTTCTAATGGTCAACATCCCATACTTCTACCCAATAAAAGTCATCTGACTAATTCGATTATTGATTCGTATCATAAGACTTATTTGCACGTGGGACCTAGGACATTATTATTAATTTTACATCCAAAATATTGGATTGTTTCCGCTCGTAACGTCATTCGTTCGCGCCTTAGTAAATGCATAACCTGTCTTAAGGCTCGTTCCTTCGGTTAACAACCTGTCTTGGGAGATTTGTCAAAGTCGTCCCTTTCTCAATATTGGGGTTGATTAAGGCCTTTTCAATAAAAGAAATTAAACGTAGAGGAGCAAAAGTGTTGAAAGCTTTTTGTGTTTATTTATTTGTTTGAGTACCAAAGCAGTTCATTTAGAAGTTGAACCTGACTTAACGTCAGAAGAATTTTTAGCGGCTTTAGATCGCTTCATAGCTAGACGGGGATTATGCTCTAGTATAACTAGTGACAATGGCACAAATTTCGTCGGTGCTAACAAACATCTAACGGCTCGTGAACACCTTTCATCTGCCGTTACTACGCGTCAAATCAAATGGTATTTTCACCCTACCCCTTCATTTTGGAGGCATATATGAAGTAGGAATTAAATCCGCCAAATATCACTTAAAACGAGTAATAGGTGAACAGATTCTTACCTTTGAGGAATTAACAACATTGTTTAGTCGAATAGAAGCCATTTTGAATTCTCGATTACTTTCACAATTATCGTCTGACCCGTCCGAATTCGAAGCGTTGACGCCAGGTCATTTTTTGATAGAGGCTCCTCTCACTTCGGTTCCTGAACCTGAATGGTCTGAAGTACCTATGAATAAGTTATCGCGTTGGCAATTGTTACAAAAAATAACTCAGTCATTTTGGAATAGATGGAGGAAGGAGTATTTACACACCCTTCAACAACGCGGCAAGTGGGTCACGTCATCACACCATCAATCTCAAGGTTGGAGATTTGGTGTTAGTGAATGACGGAAAACTGCCATCTTTACACTGGCCGTTGGGGCGTATCGAGAAATGTCATCCTGGTCGTGATCAAGTCGTGCGTGTAGTGACAGTTAAAACTGAACAAGGAACATTCCGTCGGCCAGTTGTTAAAGTTTATCCGTTACCGGTATGATTATTCATAGTTTTTGGATTTTATTTTACTTTTATTTTTTATTTCAATGTAATACCTGTTCAAGGTTTCGATGCGTACACGTATAAATAACATTTGTTTACCGTCGATAATTGAGAATGTGTGAATCATCGATGGTTTGTAGATAAGAGATTTCAATCTCTTCTCGGTGGGGGGGGGAATGTTGGATTTGAAATAGACAACTTGCTAGGTTCTCACCTTTTGCTTATTATCCAGATCTTACCCATCCTGCCAATTTGCTATTTAATTTCACTGTGAACAGCCATATAAGCACACTGTCAAGGTGCCGCCCTCGATCGGTATATAAACGCATAAAACGGCACATCGAGGGACCTCACGCTTCAGCACTCGCCCCATTCGTATTCAATCGTTCGTCGCAGTAAGCCCCCTCCGGGACATCGTCTCTTCTCGTATTTCGTCACTCATCAACGCAAGCCGTCTCTGGAGGACACATCGGTGAGTAAATTGGCATAAATCCTCATTTTATCCACAATGTACAATCGAAACTTCCATCAAGCAGTATTCGTTTTACAGTCCACTCTAATTTCACAATTCATCCGAAACTGAAACGCATTCGACGTTTGTCGCAGTTTCCGGATCGAACACTAGCAGTCCACGACGGAATGCTGATACCGACCCAGATATATGGCAGTAAAGCAAGAAATTGGCGGAGGAAGGATGAAAGTAGACTTAATGCTGTAGAAATAAGATCCCTGAGGCGTATGTGCGATAAAACCACATATGCTCATGTGAAAAATGTGGATACCCGGAAATAATTCAAGGCTGATGTAAGCGAAATGAATAGGATAAAGAAGCGGAAGCTTAAATGATTTGGGCATGTAGTGCGGATGAACGAATACAGGAGTGAAAGGATAATATAAGATGCAAAAGTGAATGGTAGAAGGTGTCGGGGACGGCCGAGGAAGACATGACACGATAAAGTAAATCAAATACTTGAGTTTGACCATGTCAAGAGTCAGAATAATAGAAGAGTATGTGTGAATGTGAATAAAATGAGGAGTGTGCGCGCCATTACAGAGGTGTGTAGTGGTTCATTCTCTCTGTCTACACCTGCGAGGAAATGGCGTGAAGGTTAGTTAACTCTATAGCTAAATCTCACCGCCATTGAACTGCCTAATGTGTATTGATAATAGGTACCTCATTAGGCATTAGTTCTACTTGTCCATTGTCTACCCCATCAAAGTCTTTGGGATCTACAGATTTGATTTTCGATTTAATGGTTCAGTTTTGTACCGCATGATCCATTTTCTAGCAAAAGTCCGAACGTTATTCTTTGTGTGAGGCGCCACGGCTCACTACCGTAGTTGACCAATATTGTTGCTTTGGTTCTTTTACCTCACTAGAATAAAACTATTAAAGGCTATTAAATATGTCTGATTTCAGCAATATGCCCTTCTTGATCCGTCTCGGCACCACTGACCTGAAGGGATCATTTGACACCAAGTACACTGACTACTTGATAGCTGAAACCATAGTTCATCCAGAATACGATAGACTCAAGAGGAAAAATGATATCGGCCTAATAAGGTTTATTTTTATTTTTTTTTAATTTATATTATTTTCACTTTTGCTTCCCTAAATATTTCACATTAAGTAGTCACCCTATATTCAACTAACGGCAGATATTATTGTCCTGCTATGTTTGACAATAGATTTTAAGCCCAGATTCTTCAATCTGCAATATTATGATATGCCTTCAAGGACATGGAGAGATAGCTTTATGAAACAGTGTAGTCAGTATTGTTGACTTATACTGCCTCAGGCGTGGCTAGGATTTTCATAGACACATAAGATAGAAAGAGATAAAGATATATTAAAGGATTTTGGATAGCCTATTAGTTACCGCCCACACGGAATTCGGACATTTTTAATAAATATATTTAAACAAGACTTGAACACATTAAATAAAACAATATCAACACACCATTAGAACGATTTTTAAAATCAAAATATCTCACAAAAACTATTAAAAGAAAATAAGTCTAAATAACGATGGTTTTTTTTTGTCGTTGTTGATTTTATGTCTTTACATCATTAAAAATGTGAAGATTCTAATGTTTGGTCAACAATATTTAAAACTGTTAAAATACCTCTGAAAAGTGATGCTTTACAATCTTTGTTTGGTTTTATTTAAACATTCACGCAAAGCACATATCACCATAATGTTTGATTTATTTGTATAATCACTGCAAGTATTTTAATCAACCAAATATAGGAAATATCCTAAAAAAACCGTTGACGTAAGTTATGCAGCTCGACGATGCAAAGTTAGCGTTAGGACAACATCCTGACATACTTAGAAGTGCTGCGATATTATGTGACGACTTTTCTTGTCTCTTTCTCTCTCATGGTATACGCCGTGCAAACCCGAAGAAAGTGATTTATCGCAAATTTGTATGGGTTGAGTACAAATATTGGCTATCCCACCTTATATCTTTACTCCAAGTGACATGCAGATATCGCTAGCTGCCCCCTAACTATCAGAATGAATAATTAATCTGAGATGAATCCCTCAACTAGGGGAACTAGGACGGCCGATGGCACTGATAAGTGTCATGATGACTTATGTTTGATTAGAGAATTCTAGCGCAGAAGACGGATTTCTGTGATAACGTGTTGCTGCTAGCAGAAGGGAGTCTAAGACTATTATTTTCTACACCATGCACAATCCATCTTATTCCCTCCCTAACCTTGGTGAGTGGGCTTAAATAAAAAACACACAGTTCTTGTATATTAACATGTACAAAAAGCAAACGGCACCCCGCTCACCGGATAGAAAAGATTACCTCTTCATGAATGCACCTCTAACCACAGTTGACACAGGAAGAGGGACAAATATTCCCTGGCACTTTTTAAAATGTCTATAATACGATATATACCATGCAGAATGTACATCGGCACTTATACTAATAAGGTATTTGGTATATCACATCGTCGCTGGAAAGGCAAACGAGCTTAAGCGACACTTTGATCAAAAATGAATTAAACATGCGGTTTTGACCAGTTTTTTTTTTCTGCATCGAATGCTCTGACTCTGGTTTGATTCTGAAGACTTTCATGGCCTTTCAGCCATCTAAAATATATTTACCATTTGGGATAAAGCTTGACTCAAGCGCCAAAGTTTGGAACTTTCTTTACTTGCGAGAGTTTTGTGTTACCTTTTTTTTCGAAATCCAACCACGTACTGAAGACTAATAAAAAAAACTCTGAAGTGCTCTGGTGTAAACTTCAGCCCTTTTGTCTTTCCAGCGACGATATGTATTTCTTAATTTTATTTTATAAATCAATCGATTTAATATTTTTTACCAGCTGTTTTCATTGGCGTGCATAATTATATGCTAGTGGGGCATATCTTTTGTTAGCGATAGGTTTTATTGGCGTGCTAGCTACTAGCTCCTTATACAGCCTCATTATGTGTTTAAACCTATGTTTTCTTCAACAGGTTAGCAAGAAAGGTGAAGAAGTTCAGTGAGACGATCCACCCAGCTTGTCTGGATTATGGTTTGGAAGATCCACGGACTATCATGACTCTTGTCGGGTTCAACTCGGGTAAATAATATAAATAGTATGAATCTCCTAACTATAGAATTGAATCCATTCAAAGAAAATTAACTCGTATAATTGCATATCGCGAAAGCTTATCTCATCAATTTGGAACGTATAATGAACGGATTTCGCACTATAAACTCCACTCTTTGTCAGCCAGACGTAAAATTTCTGATGTATTGATTTTACACAAAATTATGCATTCATCAATTTATTGATGCACCAAACATTTTAGCCCAAATTAACATCAACATACCACTGAGAAAACTACAGGGAGGACAAACGATATTTTCAATATTAAAGCCTACCACACAAATATGGGATATTTTTCTCCTTTGACGCGGACATTATGAATTTAAAACACAATTCACTGCACAAACAAAAAATAAAGTAGACATTTTTAATGACACGAAAAAATCTTTTTTTTAAATATCAATCATAACTAGCTGATATTGTAATAATGCCATTTAGTTATGGACTGGTTATATAAAGTACCAAGTAACAATCGGCTAATAGGCATCTATTCAGTACAGGTGTCAATAATCCATTTATTTATGTTCTACTTTGTATAATTTTTGCTTTTGTTTGTTATTCATTTACCTTTGCATTTTTCATAAACTTTTACTTGATTACCTACTGTTTTCAATTATTCCAATTGAATAACTATTCATGAATATATGTTTTTGGCATCATGCCTGTTATATTTAACACAAAAATTTGACACCAGTGATTTTTTTGTTTTGTTGATTTTATGGATCTTTCGTAATCCTCTGCTAACTAGCTGGGGCTTATTAAAATACCCCTCGTAATGTCTATCTAACTAGTACTGCGGCTCATTAGGCCTTATCACTATCACCATCTGATGGTTGTATTTAATTGACTAAATTAAAGTTTACATTAGTGAGTTCTTAGGGAAAAGGGCTTAATAAAAAAAGGTCTGGAAAAAAAACCCAAAGGTTTGACACCAGTTCTCAAGTAGAATTGAGTTAAAATAATATATGCATTATCATTATTTTTTTCTAGAGCGGACTTTGCAGAAATCCAACATGATGACGGTGGGTCGTAGGCAATGCGAAGAGGCGTACAGTTCCCGAACTTTCAATCGTTATAACCCCAACGGATTGGAAGATACACAAATGTGCGCCTCGGTGGTTCCCAATCCTAACGGGACGAATCAGTGTGATGTTTGTATCTCCACTTTCTGTCATAATAAAATACATCACTTTTTTCAAATCCCTATGCAATGTGCACTCTGGTTTAAACCTGCCTGGCGGCCGGTCGAGTGGTGAGACGCTCGACTACGAATCCAGAGGTCGCGGGTTCAAACCCGGCGCACGCAAATAAGTTTTATTCAATCAATATTTGTCGTAACACATTTAATTCAACCTTTAAATGTGAAATAAAAGCATCTTAGTTTTAACACCACTTTATTGGACACATACACCAGATTGTTTTTACATATTGATTCAACCTTGAAGAAGGTTCAGGTAGAGCCGAAACCGGTTGGAATATGTGTCCAATAAAGTGGTGTTAAAACAAAGATGCTCAACTGCTCCCAACCGTCTAGAGCCAGTGAGACTGTGGCATCCCCAAATAGGGTGTGTTGTGAGGCTGAAGGTATAAGGAGATGTGGGAAAGGGAGATTGGGAAGTACCTGGCTATTTAGATCTGGTCACCAAACACGGCTAAAGCCATTTCAAGCAACGTTTCGATTCTGAATGGTGGTCTTTCACCAGGGCGATACTTATATAGGGCGATACGATAATATATAGTACGAGTATATTTGCGGCACGTTCCCTATCGCCCTGGTGAAGGACCACCATTCTGATTCCAAACGTTGAGTGAAATGGTTTTAGCCGTGTTTGGTGACCAGATCTGAATAGCCAAATACCTCCCGACCTTCTTTCCTCTTTCCTATCTCCTTCCCCTCCCCCTACCTCCAACCTCACAGCAAACCCCGATTGGGGATGCCATAGTCTCACTGGCTCTAGGTGGTTGGGAGCAGTTGGGACTCTGGTGCGGTATTAACTATAAAAAAAAAATCAGACTAGCCAAAATTTTCAATAAAATAGAGTGAATAACTTACCCAATTTTTCGAGTGGTGATTTAGTTTGGGTTTGAAACTTAGCTCACAAATCTTTCGGGGACTTTTTTTCGTAATTCATATTATTTGATTTTGAATTGACGGGTGTTTACTTTTTTTCGTTTGCAGGGTCCGATTGGAGCATTACACATTCCTGTTGAGAATACTTCCTCTCTCTACACCGTAGTAGGATTAGTGTCCTATGGAAAAACATGCAAAAGCGTTGCTCCTGACATTTTCACCAGAGTGGCAAAATACCTACCCTGGATCACAAAAACAGTATGGCCAGAAGGAGATATCAACTTCGCAGATGACTTCTAAAATATATACAACTAATACCAAACCAAAATTTCCTAATCTTCAAGCATTAGACAAGTACCCGTGTCTGTTAAACACGGACAACATCCAACCTTTGTACAAATTTATAAGGAGAAAACTGTTTTGACTTCTGTGCTTTATTTCAACCATTTCAATGAGAATAATATTCTAAATAACCCTTGCCAGCCCGCGGCGCCCTTACGTGCGACCCGCGGTTATTTATGACGAATTTAAAGTATCGTGTTCTTCAAAATTATTTTTTATTGTTAAAACCATTTTATGTTTATTGCTATACAAATACATTTTTCGTTAGTTCAATTTTTTTTTCACAATTACCCTGATTTTACTTTCAGATTACCTCTGCATTCAAATTATTTAAAAATAGTGGATTAACGTTAAAAAAATCTTGAAGTAGCAATATATGAAGGGAGAGCTAATTATTTTTACCCAACTTATTCAAACTTGCGATAAATCACTTTCTCCGGGTTTTCACGTCGTACACCATGAGAGAAAAAGAGACAACAAATATAATACACCGCTTCTATGTACTGTAACGATGATCTTGGTCTCCTGGATCACCGCGGGGCTCCACCCACATTTTTTATTATGCCACTAAACTTGACACAACTAAACAGATTTTTAGGTTATTTACTATATTTTTGTTGACAACAATACTGTAAAAAGTGATTATACGAATAAACAAAAAAATTATGTCGACATGTGCTATGAATGGATGTATAAATACCCTAGCCTTAGTCTTAGCCACGCCCAGGTCTTCCGAGTCCGGTAAAAATCATCAAAAACTGACTACACTGCACTTGGACAGGTACTACTCTATGTACTCTAAGATTAAAATCATCTACAAGTTCATCAAGATTTTAGAATTCAATAAACTACTTTTGGAACGGATTGCATTCAGCATTTTGCGTATTTACATTGAGGGGATTGAGTCAGATCAAGTTCTACAAAATTAGAATTAATATAGACAGTAATTTTGTTTACATCTGCCGAAGGCTTGTGTACATAACGAACACAAATATCATTCGATCGATTTCAAACAAAAAACGAAGTCGTTTTTTGTCTATCAACACCAATCGTTCACATCAAATAAGTGATAAGTACGTGGTGTTTGTTTATTTTGTGGTTTGCAAAGTATGGATGGTAAGTCAAGCAGGTAGTCGTAGGTACCTGAAATGGATAAATTAAAAGTAAAAAATATATTCACACGGTTCTAACCAATGCAATTAATTGAGATGATCATCAGCGCAAGAGTGTCGTAACCCACAAATTGCTTTGGTAGTTTTTTTTATAGATAGGATAAATAATAAAAGAAAAATTGTGGAAAATGTATTTTTTCCACAAAGGCAAAGTATGCATGGAATTATAGTGATTTCAATAGCATTTCTATGATTTCATCTATTGTGCAGGAGGGTCCCATAGAACCCGGGTGTTCATAAGTATCTTAACAGGAGTTTTAATCATTTAATATCCGTTGTTTGCACACTTACATAAACCATGATTGCTTTTCAACAAAATAATCAATCCATACAGATGTAAAAAAATTGTATTGCGTTAAGTTCAGTACAAGTCGGGTAAATCACATAGGCACCCAAAGAATTTATTGATCAGTCGACAAGCCATAAAAAAGACACCACACAATAATATTATTGTAAAAAATGTTTTTGATGCTGCTTTTGAACCCACAAATAGGCTTATTTTTTTGTGATATACTATGCGTTTAACCTCTAGTGCGCCGGAGGGTCCTATAGGACCCGGGCATCCATCAATACCTTTTCGGGATTTTTTATTATTTACAAACTTTTGTTTGCATATTTGAATAAACCGTAATTGCTTGTCAACAAAATAATCAATCCAGAAAGATATTTTGTATTGCGTTAAATTCTGTACAAGTCGAGTCATTAATATTTTAAGTTTGATTACGTCAGTACGGCTGAAAAAAATATTTTTCAAAGTTAGATTACTGTTTGTATTTACAGGTTAACCTCGTGCAATTTTATTTTTCATTTTGAAGAAAATTTATCCAACCACACGAAAATACAGTAAAACGATTTAAAAAAATCACATTTCTTCACGGGGTTAGCACACCTAGTAAAATTCATCACAAATCTACATTTGAGCATCTGTTGAATACATCGATTACTAGTATGGATTTCGAGAGAATTCTTTATTCTAAAAGTTTTGTTATAATCCGTAAGATGGCTACCGCGAGTTAGGATTTTGGGGCGTGGCTTCTTCCGACCAGATGTTTTCGGCGAGTTTCGGTAAATCATCCGAGCGACACCCGAAACAACATAGAAAACAACACATTTTGAGTTGGAAGTAATACCACGGCTAACAAACTTCTATACAGAATCACTATTACCAGAATTAGCCGATAGTCGCATTCAGCGCGGTATGAATATAAGGGAACCAGTCCATGTCAAAAATGCTGTAAATACTAAAGATCGTTATAACAAAAATAAAATAAAAAACAACAAAATACGACAATTATTATTATTATTTTAGTAATGATTTGAACTAAGTGAAAATAGTAATAATTTGCAAAATTTGTAAAATACATGCTTGCGCCCTTGAGGTGATTTTCCCACAAAAACGGCGCTATAAAAGTTATCCATTTACTATTATTATTATTATTTATACCAAAAAAAAATTGAACCATAATGAACTTTCCATTATTAATGACCAAACACTGACTTTGTTTTCGGTTAATTGCGTTGCATTACTAATTTTATTCAATTTTCCGTAAATAGTTTTAAAACAGGAAGGTGCTGAGTACTACGTAGATTTCTTTTTATTAAAATATGTACATTATTTTCGAAGATATAGCGATTTAAAATTAATTTAAAATATTCGCAACCCATGGCGCGGGACCTTTATTTTCGCCCGCAGCCAGCGTTGCGACAGCGTACAAAATAGCCGCTCGAAATTTGACTGATAGGTATTTACTCGTAAAGTGTATTTGCGGGATTTTTTTATATGCTGTATTTGGACCGCCTCCTTGGTCGAGTGGTAAGACGCTCGACTACGAATCAAAAGGTCGCAAGTTCAAACCCGGCGTGCGCCAATAACTTTTATTTAATTAATATGTGTCATAACACATTTAATTCATATTAAAATAATAAAAAAGTATATTTGCGGCGCGTTACAGAGTGTTAGATACTTTAAGTTTCATCGACCTGGTGAAAGACCACTATTCAGAATCGGAACATTGCTTAGTAATAATAATATTTGGATGATTTGTATAGCGCCGTTTTTGTGAAAAATCACCTCAAGGACGCTGTACAGATCTTATGTTCTATTATTAGATAATATTTCCTAGTTCAAATAAGGAAATATACAGGAACATACTAACCTGGCAGGTTCCATCAGATAGACACACTTATTAACTTAAAATTATAATTTTGATTTATTTTTTAGTTTTTTTTTTCCGATATAGGGCATGGGAGCAAAATTTAAAAAATTGACTTTCTGAATTTGTCATACAGTACAGGATTTGGTTAAAATTTGCTTGAAATGGCATTAGCCGTGTTTGGTGACTAGATCTGAATAGCCAGGTACTTCCCAACTTTATTTTTCCCCATCTCCTTCCCCTCCCTATTATCTTCAGCCTCACAACATACCCCGGTTGGGAGCAGTGGAGACTCTTGTGCGGTATTCACAAAAAAATATTTTAAAAATGTTTTGAAGTGGTAGATCCACTCAGTATCGCCCGATACGAAAAATTTTTTTAATTTTAACAAATGTATGCTTGAGTATTGAAAAAGGCATGCAGATATAATAAATCTTCATGCAATAATATTATATGGTTTGCAGAGACGATCATAAATCAATATTGGATATTTTTTTACAAATTCCTCGTAAAAATTCACTCGAAGGGATTTATACCTGTGAGTAGATTTCAAAAAGAAATGGGTATCTTTTTTTCAACTGCATTTTTTTAAGTATTTAATTTAAAATACCCTCTGTTGTCAGAAAAGAACATATCCCGAAGGTAAGAAAACATGCTAGATAATAAGTTCAAAGTTTCGCCACATTTTTAATATGGGCGCCACCTTACGGTAAGATTTAGACAAAAATCATTAAACCCTAATTACTACAAAACAAAGCCATTTAAAATTATTTTGAAAATACCAATAATTGATTAAAAATAAACATAAATCTCTCAGTGATAGTTTTTTTTTCTTTTTAACTAATACTTTCGCAATCGATTCTCAAAAAAACAATAAATGTAGTGTTTATAAGATAAGGAAATGACCCCCTATTTCAAACAAAAAATTGTAAATATATGACTGTCAAAAAAAAAGCTAAATGTTTAAAGGTATTTTTTTTGAACACACTAACACTTTAAAAAAACAAAGTCATATTATACATATAGCGGACCCAAATAAGGCCAATTTCTGATTTGTATTTGGTAAATACTAAGCTTACGTAAATAAATAAAAATATATACATAAATATGTGTGTCGTTAAAATATAATCTTTTTCATATTGTGAAAAAATATCACTATAATTTCGTAAATTAAAACAGTGTCTACTCCCCCTTAATCAACCTTTTTTTTGTGACACGAGGGAGAAAAAACCAATTCTCCGAATGTAAGTAGCTATTCCAAACAAAACACTTATGCCATTAACATACAATTAGAAAAAATACATAAACACATGTCGGAAAAGATGGCACAGTTGACAAAAACATCATTTTGTAAAATACAAGTGAGCAGTGGCGGCTCGTGACTTTTTAGTGGGCTAGAGTTCTAAGATTGAAAAAATACGACGTTATTGATGTTGTAGCCGAAAATTTTACTTTTTTATATCAGGATTTTTCAGTTTGGTGGTTCACTGCACGACTGGCTAAAAAATCTTCAAACAAACAAATGATATTTAAAAAAAAAAAAACGTTTTCGGCTACAACAACATCAATCATGACGTTTTTTTCAATTTTAGCACTCTAGCACAGTAAAAGTCACGAGCCGCCATTGCAAGTGAGTTATTACGAAATTACAGTCAGCAAGGTACGATGGAAGTTGTACCTTGCGGGAATCCGGCATGCCAAAGGTTAAGTGGAATTTTTTAAATAAAAAATAATTTATAAAAAAAAGTATTATATGTTAAATATGTTCAATATCAATTATTAGTGCAATAAAAACTGGGATATCATTGGGTTAGAATTTTAGAAGACATGTTATACAAAACGAAGGTAGCAATTGAAAGGGCTTTAAAAAACATTCTTCATCAAATAGGAGCGGCTAGTTTAACCCTTATGTGACTGAAGAAAACTTCCCCTTTTTAAAATTGATATGAAGGTTTCTTTACAGCATATAATTTGCTGAAGTTTGCTGGACCACTTTTATATCGTAACTCAACGTTGACTCAGCTCAAAACTTGGGAAAGTGAATAGAAATTTCACCCAGTACCATCTTTTCTTGGGGTTTTTCAATTCAGTAGGCGATTAAAAATAGTATTAAGAATACAGGTGATGTACTCTGAGCACAACACTACATCATATTTATCATTTTAAATAACATTAAATGATAAATAAATATTAAAATGCTTCAAATTCAATATAAAATACATGAGGGTACCCGGGTACCCTTTCAGTCATCAGAAGGTGTATGTTTTCTTAAGCGTTTTCCGCTCACATACCACCCTCCACATATCTAACGGTTATGTTTAATTGTTCATTTTCACTATTGTGCAGAAGTCAGGAAGTTTCAGCCGGTTAGACTTACTGGAGCATCAAAAAAAATCTATTTTGAAAACCGAAAAGGTCTTTCAGTCACATAAAGGTTAAACAAAATTAAATCCTTGTGAGTATTTTTCAAGTTTTTTTTAACCACTTTTTTACGTACATTTTTAGATTATGAATGTTAAGTTTTACATATTTCAACATATAATAAAGATATTATGAATTGGAATCATTGGCATCTCTTTTTCGTATAGCATGGCAAAAATAAATATTCATTTGGTGTGACATTCTCCACTGTCCAGAATATCGAGACTTGTTAAGTCAAGCCATGGTCTTGAAATTTTTGGTAGCAGTCTAAATGATTTTTGTCATTCTTTACGACTCTACCAAAACTTTATGACTGACCTTAGTTTTGATTTGAATGTTTTTTCGTATGTATATTTTGTATGTTTTGGATTTCGTGTTTCGTATGTTTTTTGTAATTGGACTTTAGTCCGTTAGTTTATAAATAAATAAAGACGGTTCGAGGTGAACCCGTGGTCCGGTCAAAGAAAACCGGTTCCAGAAGAACCGAGGGATACTGATACTCGATGTCCAGCATCGCGGTATCCGATCAAAGCCGGGTCAAAACTCGCCGAGTAGGTACTGCAACAGAGATACAGACGTTGACAACTCCGTTGTCTGTGGCCGATACCCAAAGACAATTCTAGTTTTGAGCTAATTCACATGGGTCGAACTGCGGCATTATCCGGGCCCATTGAAAACACACGTCTTTTATTTTTACAATAAACAAAATGCTAATAGCAACATTTTAACCGATGTCAATAATTTTATCTCACTTCGGGTGATTGGTCAAACTTTTTCAAATACCAATGTCCTTTCTGACTCCCAGCATGAAACATCAATAAACATTTTATCGACAGTATCGGTAATATAGAATCGTTCCCGAGCATGTCTGCAGATCGCCAACGAAAAAGCTCACGTCGATCTGCAGTCGGACTCGAGAACGATTCCAAATTACCGACACTGTCGATTAAGTCTTTATCGAAGCTTCGTGCTAGGGCCCCTGAAATCGACTATTTATTTATCAGATAATTTCAATGACATTACTTTGCAGTTGGATCTTAAATAATCACAATTAATATCGATATACTTCTCACCTCATAGACATTATCTTCAAAGTTACCTGCAAAGTTTTGTTCACTTATTTATTTCAGATACTGTATAAAATAGATATTTGAAAAAATTAATGTATTAAATTTATCTGTATTTTTTTTAAAGGTTTATGTGTGTTTACATTTTCTTTGCAGAGTATGCAAGGGTTCTGCTTTGTGATTCAAATATCGGATTAAAATAAAAATGATTTTTTTTTAGTTTGCGATCCGGGTTTTTTTCCCAAAAATTATGACAACCTAAATTCGTCACTATAAATACCAGTTATGCGACTGAAGCCTCACCATTCGTCATAAGTCGAGTTTGCTCGCTAGTGAAGGCTGCTCGGTCTTTTATACGTTATCAATACAAGTAGTATAATCATTTTAAAGTTTTACGTTCAGTTGCAGAATCTCCAAGATGGCCAGGAATGTTATGTTTTTGGTTGTCGGCGTGTTCTTGTTTTTCTCAAAGTTAAATGCTCAAGAATCTGATGATCCGGAGGACTGGGGTATGTTGAATGTGTATTATTTTATAAATCTTTGATGTTTCAAAAATTGATATGAAAACACGGATTCCGAAACATTTAAAAGCAGTATGGTGAATATAACTGATAATCTGGATACATTGTCACTTTGACTTGTACAGAAAAAAAGCCTTTTACTTTTGCACTGTACATTTTACTTGTAAAATGATGTTCTTGAAATAATTACTGTTGTTATTTTTGTATACGATATTATAAAGCACGTTTTACGACATAAGTTTATTTAATTAGCTTTAGTTTTGTGTATATATCTACTATGGTGTTTAAAGCCAAGTGGGCAGAAATTTATAAATGAACAAATGAATTAAAACGTAATTTTTGTTTAAATAGTTTTAAAATTAAAACTGTCTTTTAATAAATAAAACACATTAAGTGATCACTTTGTTTTAAAAGAAGCAAATCAATGTTTTGACAAATAATACAAATTAATTGAATGAGTTGATTCTGAGGGAAATACATCAAGAAACTTGACCTCTTCATAAATTGAACATGTTTATGGTGCCTCAAGCTATCATGGCATAATTTAAAATAGTAATGAGTATTTTTTTTACATTTCTCACATCACCGGGAAACAAGTCTAATGAACGCAAAGGTCACAAAACATATTTTTAAACTTTGCAAATACTGTAATACGCCGATTATCATATTTCGCACCGATCCAATCGAACGAGCTTGGACAAAATCACGCACTCCTTACGCTGGTGGCTATAAGGTTTAAATTGCCCCTTGACGCCGGCTGCCTGTTTCTCACTTGGATAAGCAGGATTTATAAAACAACAAAAAACAAGGTGTTATATATCCGAAATGAGTTATATGAGTAAAAACTTATATAGTGTGATGCATTTTATATATATCATATAATATATATATATATATATATATATATGATAACAATAATAAAAAAATGAACAAAAGAAAAATATAAGATGTAAGAGAGGTTTAATCTTGTATACATGTTATGTGATAATCGTTGAATTGACGAGTCTAAGAATGTCTATAAAAAAATATAATATTTAAAAGTATTTAGATCGTTATGTACCTAACAGTCACTCTTGTACGTACTTCAAGAGATAGTGACAGAACTCCATATACGTGCATCTAAGTATATCTCACGTAGATGCAGCTTCATTGAATAGTTCCATCACTTTATATACTGGCGTGTTTTTGTATGAGTAAGTTCTGACTTTCGGTGTGTAAAACGTCACATGGTGCCTCGCACAAATGTATTCACTTGGGGCAAACAATCTCCTTTATTTATATGGATTATCTCTTTTATGATAGTATATATGGATTATAAATACCTCCAGAAATCAACTTTTAAAAATGTTTACCCAAAAACATGTTCCGACAGGCTTGCAGAGTGAGAAAAACTAGCATTCCATGTAAAAATAACGAAGGAAATAGAAATGTAAGAAGTGCCTATAGGGCTATTAATAAACCTATATGGGTTATAATATATATTACGTTAAGATTGGTAGGAAAAATGGTTCCTAGTACCTACATAACAAAAAAGAAAGAAAATTGAAAATAAATTCTCGAATTAAGTGTCGTATATGTATGTAAAAAGGTTTTTGATAAGATTTAATAATGAAAAATGAACATCGTCGCCGGAAAGGTAAAAGGGCTGAAGCACCATTTCGGGGAAGTTACCAGAGCACTTAAGAGTTTTTTATTTTTTACAATCAAATTCATAAGTCTTCAGTACCTGGTTGGATTTTTGAAAAAAAGTTAACTCGATGCTCCAACTGAGCTACCTGAAGCGACACACGTTAATTCAATAAAAGTTATTGGCGAACGCCGGGTTTGAACCCGCGACCTTTGGATTCGCAATCGAGCGTCTTACCACTTGACCATGGAGGCCGATTGATAGACGTCACCAAAATATTCCACAACAAATTTTTTTAACAATTTTTTACGTGTATTTTTTTTTAGTTCTCGTAAATCGAAATGTAAGCGAGGAATAAATTTCTTTAAATCAATTTTCTTTACTGTCTTATATAATCAGTGAAGTGTTTATTTTTATTATCATTGCGTCATTGTGGGTTATTCCAACTACAAGATTAAATATTATTGATATTAAAGCCATATTTTGAGTGGGTATATTTATTACTCTGGAACGTGCCGCAAATAGACATCATCATATTTTATATAAATTAAATGTGGAACACAATGTGACCTTGGAGTAAGATCATATATGGAGAGATAGCTAAATATGTTTACCCTACCTATACAAATGTACGATAAATCACTTTCATCGGGCTTTTACGTCTTAAACCGCGAGAAAAAATGAGACAAAACAAGTTGTCACCTAATATCGCATCGCTTTTAGGTATGTAAGCATGTTTTCAGTCTCCAGCGTCTCCAACGACTCGGCCCACTACGTTTTGTTATGCGACATAACTCAGCGGTTTTTGAGGACAGATCCTATATTTTTGTTAATAAAAATACTGTGAAAAGGTGTTGGCACAAATAAACAGAACATTATGTCGACATGTGCTATGAATGGATGATAAAATGTGTTTCATGAAAACCTTAGCCACGCCCGAGTCAGTAAAATATCAACAATCCTGACCACACTGTTTCGCAAAGCTATCCCTCCTGTAGATTATTGCTCCTTGAGGTTATGACACATATTGGTCCAATAAAAAAATTTGCACACGACGGGTTTGAACTCGCGAGCCCTGGATTCGTACTCGAACGTCTTACCACTCGACCACGGAGTTTGCCAAATAATGCGTGTGCGATTTAAAAAGTGCTCGTATGTCATGGCAGCGTAGTAGACATTCTCAGTGTCGTACTGTTGAAAGACCACCATTCAGAATTGAAACGTTGCGTGAAATGTGTTTGGTGTTCAGATCTGAATAGCTAGGTGCTTCCCACCATCCTTTTCCCCGTCTCCGTCACCTCCCCACTTGCTTCAACCTTACAACGTACCTTAATTGGGGATGCCAAAGTCCCACCGGCTTCGGCAGTTGGGACTCTTGTGGGGTGTTTATATTAAAAAATAATAATAAAAACTTTATTACCGAGGTTGATCGACATCAATCCAGGCTTGTTTTTTGGGTTTTTTTGTTTTTGTTTTTTATTATTAATATATTTTTTGATTATCAAACATAATACATAGTAGATAACATAAAACAGAGATTATACATTATAATGTAAAGAGTGTTATATTAAAATATATATATATATATATAAATTATAAAGGTGTTTAATCTCTGTTTTATATATATAAAAATATATATGTGTATATATTTGTGTATGAGGGTTTTTATTTATTTAGTTACTAATAATTTGCTGTAATGATTTTTCAAAAATATTTATATTAAGTTTTTAAGTGTAGTTTTTTAATTGTATTTTGAATTCTTTGAGATCATCATTTAATCAATCTTATTTTTTCCGGTAAACTATTAAAGAATTTTATTCCTAGATATTTGAAATTTTTCTGACCTATTGTTTTTTACATATCGGGATCGGTAGTGTGCATTTTGTCCAAGATTTTTTTGTATTTTTGAATGGTTCGGTTTTATTTAAAATTTCTTCTTTATATTTTTGTAATGTGGCGTGGTACAAATAAAGTGTGTGTAATTTTCTGACTTTAAATTCTTTAAATAAAAGTTCTGAAGGATAAAAAAAAAAAAATTTTAAACCTAATTGTTTAGAGCTTATAGCAAAATGTTGTTCTAGAAATGACCAAATCTGCTTTTTGACAATTTTTTCATATATTTTTGATAAAAGAGATATTGGACGGTAATTTTGCGGATCTTTGGGGCAATCTGTTTTATATATTGGTGTAATAATTGTTATTTTATATTTATTTTGAAATATACCGTGTTTAAGACTAATGTTTATAATGTGAGTTAAGGGGCATAATAAATGTTTTTTCATTGTTTTTAACATGGTTACGTCAATATTGTCATAACCAGAAGCAGAGCCTCCCTTTAAATCATTGATACTAATATACATTGCAATCCCGATGAGTTATAAAAACTCTCTCTGGGACAAGAGAAATTAAAGAAATACATGAGTTACAACAAAATACAGACTAATCAAACTAACATAAATCACAATAAATCAAACAATATAACATAATAAGAAATACAGTGTAAAAAATTAGGTACTTGGTATTAACATAAGATACAACTAAATTATAAATAGAAAAAAACGGAGAAAAATAAAACCCTGAATCGCAGTAAATGAGGATGTTTTTACGCTACCGGGAAAAGAAAACTGATTTCGAAATCAGGTATTTTCATCTTTAAACGAATTAAAAAAATATTCTTTTAAAGCATTATTTTGTAATTTTTTATTAGGTCGACTGTTTTTATAATTATCTGGAAGCGAGTTATATAATGTATACGGAATATATTCCAAAGATTTTATCCCAATCTTTGTGGTGTGTGTAAGTGGAATGTGAATTGTATTGTTGTTTCGTGTGTTATGTTGGTGAATGTCTTGATTGTACAGGGGTTTGATGTTAGTGTGCGTTATTCGCTGGGTAATTTGTAGATTGGTGCTTTTAATTTCATATTTGGGGAGGATCTTGATTGGGAGGATGCCGGTTTATTTACATCAACTTCATACAGGAGGCCCCGAGGGAAATAGTTTCCGTCAGGGCCTGTGTCATCTTTGGGGATGCTGTATGGACGGCTTTTTTAGGAAAGGAAGAAGTGAACCTGGGTTTTGAAAAGGCTCGCGATGTAGAAGGGAGGATCACAGAGGCCGGCAAATATTTTCATAGTCGAACAGTTGAATATGAGAACGAGTCGTAAAAGCGACCCGTTCTCATGTGTCGAAGTCAACCGTCTAAAATTGTTTGTCTAGCGTTTGGCGAGTTTCTCGACTTTGACGAAGTTTCTCGGAGCATCTTCCGCCCATTTTTGCACAGATTTAAGTGTTTTTTTCAGGTCTTGGGGCTCTAGACGAAAAGTGGCTGCCAAATCCAACAGTGGGGCGCACTTGCGTTTTGTTCTCCTTAGAAATTTGTCAGGTCCACAGGGCGATCGAAGACCCAGACTGATCCAAAAACCTCGATTACCCCCTTAGAGCAATAATATAAAAGAGGTAACGCTGTAGATCTATCTGTAGTCAGTTTTTACTAGGTTTTACTGACTCGGATGGACCTGAGCGTGGCTAAGACTAGGGTTACGGTATTTATACATCCATTCATAGCACATATCGACACAATGTTTTTGTTTATTCGTATAACCTATTTTTCACAGTATTCTTATAAAAATAAATATACCATATAACCTAAAAACCCGTTGAGTTATTTTCAGTTTAGTTGCACATCAAAGCGTGTGGGCGGAGCCACATTAAACTCGCGTTCTATACAAATAATAGCATAGGTATATTATTGAAAAATGCTAAAGATAGGGATAATAAATTAAGTCATTCTGGCATTTATAAAATTTCTTGTAATAATTGTCCTTCATATTATATAGGTAAGACATCTCGTAGTGTAAACATTAGAATAAGTAAACATCTAAGATGCTTAAAAAACAATAATTTTTCAGAGTTCGCCAATCACCTCATTACTACTAATCATAATTTTAATAGGGATACAGGGGTTAAAATTCTTCACCCTTGCAATAAAGGGATAAAATTAGATAACTTAGAAGCACTAGAAATTAAAAATGACAAATCACTTCCAAGAAAACATTAAATTGTTTTGGAAGGAGGTCAAGAGGTCCTGAAACGGCCCAGAAAGCGGATGCGTGAAAGTTGTAAAAAATCGAAAGATGGAAAAAAATGTTGACAAATGAGGGAAGAAATAAAAGAAAGATGGATGAAATATTTCGAAGAGGTTTTTGAAAGCACCCCAAGCGACAGTGTTCCCAGTGTCGAATCAGGTATGAATGATGATGAAGTGAATGTTGTCGAAATCAGCATGGATGAAATAAAAAGATCGATTAAATGCATGAAGAATGGTAAAGCTGTTGGATTCGACAATCTCGCTGCTGAATACTTTAAAGGAGGTAGCTGTGTAGTTCTCTACATGGCTGTGCAAACTTTTTAACCAGTGTTTAGAGGAGGGTTACAGCCATTAGATTGGAGAAGGGATCACAAAAGGTGTAAAACAAGGCTGTGTAATGTCACCGTGGTTGTTCAATTTGTACATGGATAATTGTATGCAAGAATTGAAAGGTGTGGGCTTGGGAAAAAAATGAACAATGTGGAAAGTATGTTGCCTATTGTATGCGGATGATGCGGTGCTGATTGCTGACAATATGGAAGATCTACAGTTTCTCGTGTCTAGGATGAACCAAGTATGTATGCAAAATGAGTTGATGATGAATGTAAGTAAGTCCAAAGTGATGGTGTTTGAAAGAGAGAGTACGAGAACAGCGTGCAATATAGTTGTGAATGATGAATCTTTGAGACGGATGCGGTAAAACCATGTATGACCGTATTACAAATGTGGATATCCGAAAGAATGCAAGGCTGATGTGAGCGTAATGGATAGGATTAAGAAAGGGACGCTTAGATGGTTTGGGCATGTAGAGCGAATGAACGAAGAAAGGAGGTGAAAAGAATATATGATGCGAAAGTGAATGGAAGAAGAAGTCGAGGACGCCTGAGAAAGACATGGCACGATCTGAATCAAATACTTGAATCGGGTCGTGAAGAGTCAGCTTTTTTACGAATATGAAATATTGTTTTCTTTATTTTATTTCAGGCAACGATTGTTACTTGCGAGGAGGCTTCATCGGAAAGTTCGTCCGCGCAGAAGAATGCGAAGACGATTTCGAGTAAGTAAAACACAGTTTAATATTGTTAAACGTTAATTTTCGTGTGACCCAGTTACTTTTTAGTGTGAATCATACTGGTCAGCACCCAAAAACACACACTTTTTGTAATTTCATTCAGAATCGAAACTTTGATCTGAATAGCCAGGTACTTCCCAATCTTCTTCTTACCCATCACCTTCCCCTCCGCACTACCTTCAGCCTCACAACATACCCCAATTGGAGATGCCATAGTATCACTGGCTCTAGACGGTTGAGAGTAGTTAGGACTCTCGTGCGGTATTCACTATATATTTTTTTGTTAATTTAGAAAAATGTCTATGGTTTCCTGTGTATACAAGTCTTAAACCTCAGAGCAATACTCCAAGTCTTAAACAGTCATATTTTTAATTCTTTTAAAAATGCGTACTGGAATTTTAGGTGAAACATTTATAAATGCCTTTGCTGGTTTTCGAACTGCACCTTTTACTAACATTTTAGTTAATTTTTCATTGAATTTAAAAGATTACAGTTAAAAAATTGTATTCACTGGAAACCTCAGACATGTTTCTAACTACCCGTAGAAAATTTGCAAATAAATAATTTATAGTATTGCATGTATTCAAATTCTACAAAGTAATGTTTGGCGTCATTCTTAAGTGCTAACTCTTACACAAATCTCATGGCATTCTTATTCAGAAAAACGTAGGAAAGACATTTACATTCAATTAATATCATTTACATTAAAAATAATAACATTTCCATTAAAAATAATATTAACATTTATACCATCTACATTAAAAATAATATTAACTGTGTTATTGACTCACGAATTGCTATTCCTCAACAACACTCGCCACTGTCCAGAATATTGGCGCTTGTGAGTTCAAGGCCTTAAATTGTTTGATACACGTCTAAATGATTTTTTTCAGTTGTTACGCAAACAAATTCAGTAATTAGTCATATGTCTATAATCGTAGACACTATCAAAATCTAGTTCAGGCTTTGACCTGACATTATCTTCGACGGCATCCGTGGTCGAGTGGTAAGACGCTCGACCACGAATCCAAAGGTCGCGGGTTCAAACCCGGCATAAACTAATAAAATTCATTCAATTAATGTGTCATACCACATTTAAATCATATAAACTATTTTTTAGTATATTCGCGCACGTTCCAGAGTAGTAGATACCCTAAATATCGCCCCGGTGAAAGACCACTATTCAGAATCGAAAAGTTGCTTGAAATAGCTTTAGCCGTGTTTGGTGACCAGATCTGAGTAGTCAGGTACTTCCCAACCATCCTCTTCCCCATATTCTTCCCTTATGCACTAACTTCAGCCTCACAGCATACCCCAAACTGGGAATGCCATAGTCTCACTGGCTCCAGACATTTGGGAGCAGTTGCGACTCTTGTGCGGTATTAACTATAAAACAAAAAAATCTTCCTAATGTCCATATTTTCCTGTTTGTCATTGCTGTATTCTTGTTTAGTTACGTCATTACCGTCATTACCGTCATTTCTCTGCAATTCTTGTTTTTTTTTCCATTTCGTGTAATATGGTGTCAATGGGCAAAAGTTTTTTTTTTAAATACAAATTTTCTAAACCAAAAACTTGCCGCAAGCTAGCTTGGCCTTTCTGTAAAAATGTTGAATATTTCGTAGAGATGTGTACGTACTCGGAAAATTATTTGGCATTGAGATGTTTTCGTACAGAATTAATTTTATTTTATGTTATTTGACTTAGGGGTAATAACCGTGTGCTCGCGACGTCTCCTTTGACGACGGACACTGCAAAGCTATCCGAAAAGTTAGCTCAATAAAGAAGAAGTGAATGTGGTTTATATCCCATAAGTTTAACAACATAACACTACGGCCGCGAGAATCTTAACTAATATTCGTTATCATTACTTGGACAAGGTCATAAATCATTTAAATCAGACCGTGAATTGATATTTATACGAGTATTATAAGTGATAAAGAGTTATTCGCGTGTAACTCGGGAGAATAATGCGAAAGAAAGAGGTCAATGTATATTTTGCTAAAGAAAACAGATCAAATGAATTTAAAACCACTTTTCATTTAATATTTTCTCGGCTGGTTTCGGAAGCACTCTTCCATCTTCAGGACAATATTATAATTAAACTGATATATATATATATATGTCAGTTTAATGTAGGTGTTGAATGGGAAAAAGAAGGGGTTATTGAGGGGATTATGGGAATGACAGAGCGGCTTACTGGAAATATGTCTAGGATAGTTTTATAAAACAAATTAATTTGGTTATTCGATGTGGTTATTTAAGTATCACATTATTGAAAAATAAACTCCAAAATAAATATTACTGGTAACGAATTATGAAAAACCAAATAAGCGCAAAGTCACCGGTACAATGTCGCCGTGACAAAAATATGTACCATCTCTAATTTTAATTTTGACTGCTGTATAAAAACAACGGGCACGGTGATTGGTTGTAGACTTTGCTTCTCATGATTTTAACGTGTAACAACTCCATAGAAAAATAGACTTTACGTCCAAACAACCACTTTGCAATACGTAAGAAATTCCGTGACAAAAAGCCACTCTCCATACATTTTCGTTAGTCGTTCAATGCACAGCGATGCTGCCAGCGCAGTAAAAAACATAATTATCCCATGATGTGGGTAATTTTTAAGTGATTGGGGAAATTTTTAAATGATTAAGGGAATATTTTAAGTAAATTTAAACAAGATCTTTATTTTCACGACACCCCTTCAGTGATGGCGCCAATGTTTTTTGCACAGTTTGAACGTATGGTGGATCCGGCGCTGGTGCTTCCGAAACCGCTCGACAAAATATTAAATAATAAAGCGGTTTTAAACAAATTTTAAACAGTTTTCTTTATAAATATAACAAGCCACAAAGTTGCCATTTACGAATATGTATATTTTTAAATTACAAAAGTAGGTTAAGTACGTTATCAAACAATGTAACCCTAAGATGTTTATTTTCACCAGACACAGTTTCAGCCCGTTGCAGGTTTTAAAGTGTTGCATTTAAAATGAAAACATTGATTTTCGTAAGTTTTTTCAGTGAGGGTGTCTTTAAAGTAAAATTTCCAAATCACTTGTAAATAATTTCAAAAAAATAAGTTCCCGAAACACTAATCCTTAGTTGAGTTGAGAGGTTTGCAGTGAAAAACAACATGTATCACTGCAAAATAGTTGTGGATGCTGGATGCTCAGGGCAAGTGGATGACTTTGTGTATTTTGAAAGTATGTTCTAGAGAGACGGAAAGGCTAAGAAAGATATTGAAAACAGGGTGGATGCAGGAAACTCCATTGATGGAGGACTGAACGCGGTTGGCGCAAATAAAACATGGTCAAAAGAAGCGAAGCTAGCAGTCCCCAATAGAGTGCTTATACAAACCCTGATGAAAAGCAGCGAGGCATGGAACTGGCAGAGGAAGGATGAAAGTAGACTAAATACTGTAGAAATGAGATCCTTTAGGCGTATGTGCGGTAAAACCCTGTATGAACGTGAAAGGGACGCTTAGATGGTTTGGGCATGTAGAGCGGATGATCGAAGAAAGGAGTGTGATAAGTGATTGATAGAAGAAATTGGCGACGCCCGAGGAAGACATGACACGATCAAGTGAATCAAATTCATCAAGTCAATCAGATTCCCTCCCAGGCGTCGTGAGTTCAATTCCTCTACTAGCTAAGTCCTTCGTCATTGCTCAAGCAACATCTTCCATTTATTATGATGATAGCAGGAGTTTTTCAAATATTGTCAGGTTTTGCATAACCCGGGAATGTTTGTTTTCTTTATTAAAAAAATATAAAATAATAATAATAAATAAATACTTGAGTCGGGTCGTGTCAAGAGTCAGAATAACACAAGAGTATATATGAGACGGTATATGCATGTGAATGAACCCAAGAGTGTGTGGCGAAACAGAGTTTTATGGCAGTCCATTCTCTCTGCCCACCCCTGCGGAGAAACGGAGTGATGGTTTGTTCGTCAATTAATTAGCGTATCACTATTATCTTCATTTCAAGAGTTAGCGATAAATTCAAATTATTTTCAAGAGTTAGCGATTAATTCAAATTATTTTCAAGAGTTAGCGATAAATTCAAATTATTTTCTGTTCTTTAGGATTGTGAGCCGCTTCGGACCTCCCTCTAAACCCATAACGAGTGGAAACTTAAAATGCTGCCGAAAATATACCCCCTACACTGTTAAATACTGTAAGTATTATCCTCGGAGGACATGGAGAGGTACCTTTGAGTAACAGTGTAGTCAGGACGGTTGACTTTAAACTGACTCGATAAAAAGAGACACATAGAATTCGGACATTTTTAATAAACACATTTGGACATATTAAACAAAACAATATCAATACACCATTAAAATGATTTATGAAATCAAAATATCACACAAACAGCAAAAACAAAAAGTTTGCCCAAATAATGAAGGAAGCTTTTTGTTGATTTTACGTCTTTATATCATCAAAAATGTAAAAATTCTAAAGTTGGTTCAAAAATATTTAAAGCTGTTGAAATATCTCTGAGAAGTGATACTTTATAATCTTTGTTTGGTCTTATTCGAACATTCACGCATAGCACATATCACCATCATGTTTGATTTATTTGTATAACCCATAGAATTGGTAGAGTAGTATCTATCCAAGGCAGTGAAGTCAATTTTTTACTTGTTTTTGATGATTTTAACCTGAATCGGCGCACCTGGTTATGGCTAAGACTAAGGCTACGGTATTTATACATCCATTCATATCACATATCGACATAATGTTTTTATTTATTCATATAGCCACTTTTTCACAGTATTTTTATCAAAAAAAATATAACATAAAAAACCGTTTAGTTGGGTCAAGTTTAGTGGCATAACAAAAGATGTGGGCTGAGTCCCGCCGTGAACCAGGAGCTTAAGATCATCCTTACAGTATATAGAAGCGGTCTATGAAATATGTTGGCTCTTTCTCTCTCGTGGTATACGACGTAAAAACCTGGAGAAAGTGATTTATCGCAAATTTGTATAGGTTGGGTAAAAATATTAGCTACGCCTCCTTATATCGGTACTCCGTATTATCTCATTCAAAAAACACTCAAAAGCCCCCCGAATTATTGTCAAAATTCCCGTGAAATTTAATTTAAGCATCAAATCCCCAAAAATCGAAAATGCATATCTGCCGCCCTAGCACTAATAAAATTATTTCGATTAGATATTTTTTTATTAATAAGTTTAACCTATTATTAACATGCATTCGTATTTAACAATAAAGATTTTGAATTGTATAGTGGGTACATCGCTCGATAGACTATTCCACGATTGCCATAATACTTTGTGTATGTTAATTTTATTTTAATTTTTTTGATTTTTAGTGTGCCAAGTCCTCGTGGAAAAGAAGACTCAAAATCCGACTATAAAAACCCAAATTCTTGGAGGAACGGGTGTTGCTGAAGGAGAGTTTCCGCACATGGTACGTTTCCGCATATATGTATAATTTAAAATACACATAGATAACAAACAAAAAAAGATGCATGCATCCTTCCATGTCATTAATATTTACCGTAAAATCTCTGCAGTGCGCACTCGTCATGTAAATATCCACGCGCAAGCTACAAACGGAAGTGCTGCCATCTCTAATATTCAAAGAAAACTATCAAAGTTTTCCTTGCAAACAAGTATATTACATTTTCCATGTAAGCTTTTCCTCTTTGATATCTGATTAAACTATTTTCTCACAGTATTATTATCTTAGATCCGGTCAAAGATCAAATATCAATGTCCCACAACATCTGGGAAACTTAAAAAATTGTTAATGGAGAAATGATTCATTTTTATGTAATTGATTCCTCTCTTTTTCTATTTATTTTCTGTTATAATGTCTGTGATTGAAACAAAAATGTTATAAATTGTACCTTTGTAAAATATAATCACAAAGATTGTTAATTATAGAACCAGTTGACAAACTGCTATTGTAGCAGTTCAACGTGACTTTATCGTAAACATTTTGAAAATTAATAAAATCTTCATATTTCAGGCAGCCATTGGATACTTATCGGATGAAGTTCCTCAGAACATATCTTTTGAATGCGGGGGAACCCTCATTTCAGACAACTTCGTCCTAACGGCCGCCCATTGTATTCTCAATGTCAAAAGGTAAGACATCCACTTTCATTTAGAAACAATGCTGAATACAAAAGGAATTCCCCGGTTAACAGGTTAACCCTGCTATTTTGGAGCGCGTAAAAGTCTCTATGTTCCTGATGACTATCTAAGACAGCGTCTTCATAGATTATTCTATCTTTCTGCCTGTAGGACCAACCTGCCAATGGTTCTGCTGGTGGGGAGGAGTATTTTGCTCCTGAACAAAATCTCTTCCAATATCGACTTATTTCATGTCAGTGAGGAGAGATTCAGAAGTGAAATCCTATTGATTCTTGAAATAGTTTCTCCTCATTGACCTGATCATCACCACTGCCTGAAATTTTATTTTTCTTGTGTATCTATCTGGTACTTTAATTTGTATTTATTTTGTAAAAATTAAATCTTATTTCTTAAATGCATTAAATTAAAAAGTTTGTCATGTGTAAGGAATTTAATAAAGAAACTATTATTATTATTAATAATAATATTTTTTTTAAACATTGCATTTATATAGCGCACTTTTGTGATATTTCACCTCAAACGCGCTTTACTAGGACAAACTTTAAAATAAAGATTTTGTGACCCTATTCAGGGGTCATGTTTTTAAAATGACTCCCAAAGTCACAGTGCTTCTCATGATGATAAAATAAAGTTACCAATAATCATACAGCAAAAACATTAATTCCAGTCCAATCCTGTAACGCAAATGTGAGATTTAGTTAGATATTGCCCAAATATAACACATTCACAGGTAATAGATAATAACTGAATAAAAACATCATAATTTAAAGTGTGAATGAAACAGTAATGGTGTAAAATAATATGAACCTGGAAGAGACGGAAAGTATTTGACAAAGAGGTGTTTTGCAATATTCCCCATCTAACTCAAACGCCAGTATTATACATAGATGATAAAAAAAAAATTTCAAAACATGTTGTCATGGTATTTTTTAATTATTTTTTAAATTTCACCAAAACGACTGAATTTCTAGCGAAAAGCAACGTGGGGATGTTTTGCGTCATATTGTAACTCACTATCCGTTCGTCCGTATGACGTCCCAAACGGTACAAATGACATCAGAATACGTATTATGTTCCAAGAATAATTTATTGATTCCACGAATACTCATGTACGAGTATACAATAAAACTGTTTTCAGAATCGATGTTTGTTGGTACATATTTTTCATCGCAATTTCGTACTGTACGATTTAAGAAAAATGTGAATTTTCTTAAGCACCCCTTTCAACAAACAACCCTTGAAGTGTTCTGGACATCTGCCCTGTGGAAAATGCGTTTTCCTCTGTAGACTTTACGCCAATCGGTATGCCGGACTTAAGCAATTTGTTTGCCAGGAATAGCCTCGCATAACCGATGAGATAGTTTGAAAAACTGTCAATAAAGAAACTCTATTAATGGAGGACTGAACGCTGTTGACGCAAATAAGAAATTGTCCAAAGAAGCGAAGCTAGCAGTTCACAATGGAGTGCTTATGCCAACCCTTATGTATGGCAGTGAGGCATGGAACTGGCAGAGAAAGGATGAAAGTAGACTGAATGCTGTGGAAATGAGATCTTTGAGACGTATGTGCGGTAAAACCATGTATGACCGTATTAAAAATGTGGATATCCGGGAAGAATGCAAGGCTGATGTGAGCGTAATGAATAGGATCAAGAAAGGGACGCTTAGATGGTTTGGGCATGTAGAGCGAATGATCGAAGAAAGGAGTGTGAAAAGAACATATGATGCGAAAGCGAATGAAAGAAGAAGTCGAGGACGCCCGAGAAAGACATGGCACGATTAAATAAATCAAATACTTGAATCGGGTCATGTGAAGAGTCAGAATAACAGAAGATTTTGTATGAGACGATGTATGAATGTGAATGAAGCAAGGAGTGTGTGCCAAGACAGAGTTATATGGTGGTCCTGCGGAGAAACGGCGTGATGGTTAGTTAGTTAGTTAATGATTTATTTAGAATATATGCAATGGTATTGCTTATTTTTAATTTCAGAATAGTTCCCCACATGGTTCGCCTCGGAATCCTCAACAAATTCCCCACTGATGCTGCGCCGTTCGACATACGACTGACTGATTATTTAGTGGAGGCGAGTATAGTGCATCCAAATTTCGAGAGGCTCAAGAGGAAGAACGACATCGCTTTACTAAGGTAACAAGATAAACTAATTACTAAAGGATAATAATAACGAACTTAACAATTTGGATATCGTGTAATATTAGATTTTCACCCGTTGAAATATGTTAATGATTTAATTTGAAATTAAAAACGACAATTTTTTTTAGAACTTAGTTTCTTAATTAGTCGTTTTAATTGTATTTTTTTACTGAATGCATTTTTAGCTTGAGTAAGATTTTTTTATAATTTCTATTAAGTCTCAAATAATTGCCTCTAAAATCGTAAAAAAAAACCAAATCTCATGTCCAATGTTTTATAATTAAAAACATAAACAAATTAATTAACTCAAGATCTTACCATTTTGATTTAAGAAAAGTCCATTCAGCTCTGTTGGAAATTTTAACTGTAAATTAAAAAAACATTTTTTTATGAAACAGGCCCCGAATGCGTTCCTCTTAAGGATATCTATGTAATTCGTTTTCCTAAGATTTTCATGAATAACCAATTACCTTCATATATTTCGCGGTATGAGCGTAAAACACGATGTATGAAATACTTTTTCATTTGAATTCATACTTACTCAAAAACCCTACAATAATACCAAACTTCTGAAAATCATTAAGAAAAATTTATATCGCTGTAGATTTTAAAGAACTTTTTGACTACCTACGATGTCCATCAATCAGGGCTACAATACTTGGAAAGTGCTGGTTACCTGTCCCTATGTGATGGTAGGTAACTTAATGAATCTGCATGTTACCATTTCAACAATACCTTAATATTTGGTTGAATAGGCTGGCCAGACGGGTGGAGAGTTTCACCCTCACCATATATCCTGCCTGCCTGGACCATAACAAGATGGACCCGACATCTATCATGTCTGTTGCTGGATGGGGAATAAATATAAAGCGGGGAGGTAAATATATATAATTTCCAATTCAGTGATCCCTTGGGGTTATTAATATCTCGATACCATTATCAGTTAACGTTATATTTCAGTGAGCCTTTGGGGTTATTAATATTTCGATACCAGCATCAGTTAATGTTTTATCTCTGGCGGATATTGTAAGTACCTAATACTGAATATTTCTCCAAAAATAAACTTATTGGTATTATATTTCCTTAGTTAAATATCACATTAAAAACTTATAGGCACGTTGTAGAGCTCTTAAAGTGGCAAGAAAAATATGGACTGCACTGCATGTCGCATCACCACGAAATATATTTTCACCTCAGAGCAAGAATATATAAGAAGAGAGAGAGCTAAACATTTTTATCCAACCTATACAAATTTACAATAAATCACTCTCTCTGGGTTTTTACATCGTAAACCGTGAGAGAGAAAGAGATAAGACAAGTTCTCAGACATGGAAAGATATGGAAGTAGTGTGTAATATTCTCCTTTTTCACTGCGTGATTTAGGAATATCATGTACCCACAATTTTTTCTTGTATTTTCTCTCTGTGTCGACACCATGATAATATCTTGTTGAGAGTCAGAGTCGTCCATATTGTTGAATTCTAAGAATGCAAATGATCGATATAATGGCTACTACAGCTGTCATAGTTTCTACTTAACGGATTTAGTATCGAACTGTCACGCGTCGCTTACTGTATCTAAACAAATTACGTAAATCAGTGCGAAAATGCCCTCGGGTGTATAAATAAAGTGTTTCCATTACACTGCAAACACTATTAAAAGCCAAAGAATAACATTTAATTCCTAATTATACGAAAATTACTTTAAATAAAACGATTATCACTACTATTGTCCGAAGATTTTAAGCACCATTAGAGAGAGCGAGATGGTGAACGTAGCAACACATAAGTATAATAAGGAAAACATACTGACAGCAGGTCGTCTTATACGGGTCCTATGTTTATCGTATGTAGCGAGATTTAAAATGGCACTGACAATAAACTGGAACGGTTCAGTACAATTATAGAGACAATGTTAACGTTATTGAAGTAGTTAAATTAAAAGACTTCTCTACCTTTTACTATCTTATTTTTGTGTTAAAATAGTTTGTTTGCACAGCAAATACCAGTGATGTGCTGCTCAAAGCCTACGTGGAGGCGACGCCTGCGAAGGAATGCACGACATTCTTCAATAAAGGCCAATGGGCTCGCAATTACCCCGACGGTGTCCCGGCGGATCAGATGTGTGCCTCGGGAGCTAAAAACAACACCGATGCAGACACTTGCCAGGTTGGTAGTTACTGATTACGCGTATGACATCTCGGTCTTGACTTTCCTTCCGTATCAATTTAGTTTCTTCCAGTCACGTATGATTTTTTGTTTCCTCTGTAGGAAAAAATCAATTTTGCCATGGTAACTTAATATCGTCGCCGGAAAGGCAAAAGGGCTGAAGCGCCATTTCGGGAAGTTTACACCAGAGCACTTTAAAGTTTTTTTTTGTTTTACAAAAAAGTTCATTAGTCTTCAATACCTGATCGAATTTTGAAAAATAAACTCAAGTAACGCAATGCTCTCACTGAGTTACCTGAAGCGACAAAAAGGTAAACAGTCCCAAACTTGTGTCGCTTGAGTCGAGCCTTCTCCCAAATGGTGAATATATTTTAGATGGCTGAAGGGCCACAAAAGTCTTTAGAATCAAACGAGAGTCAAAGCATTCGATGCAGAAAAAAGAATTGATCAAAGTTGCATATTTAACTCATTTTTCAGCAATGTGTCGCTTAAGCCCATTTGCGTTTCCAGGCTTTTGACGGGTTTTAAAGGATAAAACCCCCGAAAAGATACTGACGAACGCCCGGTGGGTATAGGGACCGCCGGCACACAACGAGTTAAACGCTGAAGCTCGGTTCGTTCCAGCTTTTGAACTAACTGTGATCAGAACTGGAATCGGCGTTTAGCGAGAAACGTCAAAAAGTTTAAATCGGTCGGTCACCAAATGTGACGAGAGTTTGAGACAACTAACCTAACCTAACCTAACCTGGGGTTATCATGGTCGAGTGGTAAGACACTCGACTACTAATCCAAAGGTCGCGGATCAAACCCGGCGTGCGCAAATACCTTTTATTTAATTAATATGTGTCATTACACATTTAATTCATATGAAGAATATTTGCGGCACGTTCCAGAGTGGTATATAATATATGTAGATACTCTAAGCATCGCCCTGATGAAAGACCACGATTCAGAATCGAATTAGCTTAGAATGTAGTACCATAGAATGGCTTCAGTCGTTTGTGACCAGATCTGAATAGCCAGGTAATTCCCAACCTTCTTCTTCCCCATCTTCTTCCCCTCCCCACTACCTTCTGCCTCACAGCATACCCCAACTAGGGACGTCATAATCCCGATGGCTCTAGACGGTTGGGAGCAGTTGGGGCTCTTGCGCGGTATTTACTATAAAAAGCGCGAATCCAATAATGACGACTTTGATATTTTCCAGGGTGACTCTGGAGGTCCTCTGCAGCTGCAAGTCTACAACTCCAGCGTCGTGACGGTGGTCGGCGTGACATCCTTCGGAGCCACGTGTGGGAATAAGACCCCGGGCATCTACACCCGGGTCTCCATGTACCTGGACTGGATCCTGGAAACCGTGTGGCCGGACAAGGACTATAGTTTCGCTGAAAATATAAAATAAACAAACAAAAAGATGTTGAAAAAAAACAGAAGGCGATGAGATCGTGTAAATCTCAACACCATCACTGATTGGTTAAAAGTAAAAAATATTACAACGATTCGTGTATTATTATTGTATTTATTTATGTTTTAAAGAAATACAAACATTCCCGGGTTACGAATAACCTGACAATATTCGAAAAACTCCTACTGCCATCATAAGAAGCGGAAGATGTTGCTTGTGCAATGATGGAGGACTTAGCCAGCAGAGGAATTGAATGCAGGACACCCGGGTAGGAATCCGATGCGTTTTTCCACTCAGCTACCGACGGGTCACAACAGATAATTAGCTTAACCTCTATGTGACTGTTAGGGTACCCGGGTACCCTTTTCGGTTTTCAACATAGATTTTTTTTATGTTCCAGTCTTAACCGGCTGAAACTACGTGACTTCTCCACAATGGTGAAAATGAACAATTGAACATAACCGTTGGATATGTGGAGGGTGGTATGTTAGCGGAAAATGAATAAATATAATTTATAACTTTTGATGACTGAAATAGTGCCCGGGTACCCTCATGTGTTTTATATGATTTTTTTAAGCTTGTCCGTATTTATTGATCATTTTATCTTATTTGAAATGATAAATAAATATGATATGCTGTTTTGTTCGAAGTTCATCACCTGTATCCTTAATACTATTTTTAATCACCTATTTAATTTTAAAAAAACCCACAAAAAGATGGTACTGGGTGAAATTCCTCAATTTACTCAGTTCAATACTTGACCAAGTATTGAACTGAGTCGAAATGTATTACGTTATAAAAGTGGTCCAGCAAACTTCAGCAAATGATATACTGTAAAAGAAACCTTCATATCAATTTTAAAAAGGTATAATTTTTTTCAGTCGTATAAGGGTTAAAAATAAAGTAAATACAGAGAAATAAGAAACAATAAATGAGAGGTTAAATAATGCAAAACTGCATGTTTCCGAAAATCGAACTTTTCAGTAGTGTGACTGTGAATATCCCTTCTAGGGGTCACATCTGTAAACGGAGATTGGCGGGGTGAATTTAGACCAATAGAGGGGCTTAGAAGCAAAGGCAGTAATCTCCAAAAAAGGTTCAGTGGCATTGTCAACTTTTGAATGATTATTATAAAGAAATGGAGAATGAAGTATACAAAAATGTTAGTGCACATTAAACTAGGAACAATTTGAAACAATTATCTCTAAATTTATCAACATATTCACAAAAGAAAAGTGCATTAAACGTTAAATCAACTTTCCAAGAAATAATTTAAAATGAAGGAGATTGCTGCCTTTGCTTCTAAGCCCCTCAAAATAGCATTCATCTCCCTAATAAGTAAGGGATGATGCGATGCTAGAACGAGAAAGTATTCGAGATCGAAGAACTGATCAATACGCTCGGAATTTGAATATAACTAAGATGATTGTTAGAGTAGAACCAAAAAACTGTACTGACTCTCGCCAGTATAATACTACAAAAAAAAATGGAATCATTACGGTGATTTATTACCTTGGCATTCGATAAATACTATTTTAAAATTATAATGTAAACTATTTTATTTTGCGCACATGACTATTTCCTGCAAATATTACGTTTTCGAGTTGTACAATGGGACAAATAAACATTTTAGATTTATTCAAGTAAAAATAATAAAAACAAGACATTTGTCTAATAAGGAATTTGAGAATTCGTTTTTTTTATCAATATCCACCTTCAAACTTAAGTAACAGTATTTTTTAAAAATTCTTTTCATAGTTAAATTAATTCTCAAAGTTAATTTTTTTCAAACGCTGCCAAAACGGCAGTGCCTCAGATGTAGGGAGCGGGAGGACGTACCGTCAGAAGGGAAATTTGTTTGTTTTATTTTTTAAATATTCAACAAGGAATTGCAGTTAATTTTTTGAAAAATTTTAACCGTCTAACTTAACGAACGGAGTTTTTAATATTTATTTAAATATCAAAATTTCATACAAAAATTGTTTTAACCACTGGATTTTTTGTATATCCCTCCAAAAACAGCGCATTAAGCCTGATTTTAGTCATTATGCCGATTTCCGCCGAAAAACTTATTGATATGGTATAAATATCAATCAGAACCTGTGCCAAGATACAAATTTGTGTGGCATATCCTATAAGCCCGCTCATATTTAACTACTTATTCAGTTAAATAATTATTTTTGAAGTGTAAAAATACTAACATCGCAGATTTTTTTTTTATCAAAAACCATTTTTTTATCACTAAATAATATTTTTATTAATTATTAATTATTAAAAATATTATTTAGTGATAAAAAAATGGTTAAAAAAAAAAATCTGCGTTGTAAGTATTTTTACACTTCAAAATAATTATTTAACTAAATAAGTAGTTAAATATCACAAAGGGTGGGCAGAAGGATATACTGCCACACAAATTTGTCTTGGCACATACTCCTTGATTGATATTCATACCATATCAATAAGTTTTCTTGCGGAACAATATCGGCACTGAGCGGAACCGGACGTTGGTGTGAATCAGGCTTTACACGGTATTTATCTTTGACATCTCAAACTGTCGTTATCCAGCTGTCAGTTATGTATTTTGTTAGCTTGTGTTTTTTCTTCAATTTTTAATTTTTCTTTAATTTAACAAAACCTTCTTAAATGTCAGGAGATAATACGTATTACTATTACATCGTACCGATGTGTAAAAATACAAGCATTTCTGCAATTTATGATCGTTCCAAGAAATGCAGTTTGACCATACACCAGTGCCCGAGAGATCAATGGTGCAAGTCCCTCGAAGCATCTTCCATTGAAATTCCGGTAGAACAAGGACAGCATGCCCACCTGACGTCTGTTCTTCAAAGATTGCAATCCGTTTGTTAAGATAGGAGAATCTATCAAACGGACCGCCCGTTTCTGCACAGAGTCTAGGGTTTTTTCAGGTATTAAGGGGCTAGAGAGACCAGAGTTGACTGCCAATTTCAACAGGGGTGCGCACTTTCGATTTGTACAAGGTTAGCAGTTGTGTACTACCAAAGTATCTGCGGGACCTGTACAGTACGCCCAACTTCTGAGGGCTAACTTTACTCTGGCTTCGATGGAGCCCCCGTTCCTCGGCTGTACACCAAGCATGTCAATGGAAGGCTTGTTGGGAAGATTGCTTCCATTAAAGGAGATCAAATTTTCATTACGATCCTTTTTAGTCGTAATCAGACATGATTGGGTCTTTGAAACAATAAATTCGATGAGGTTTTTCTTACCCCAAAAGGATATTCTCTCGAGGTAATCATCCATTCTCTGCTTCTTACCTCTCCGAGCCATTGTAGTTTCTGTGCCCTTCGGGGGCTTACTGATCGCTAATTATAACAGTAAAACGATCCAATAAGTTGCCAATATTAGATTTCTGAGAGGGTTGCAGAAGTCACACAATGGGATCAAAGGAGATGTTTGATCATCTGAGATCTGCCGAATCTCCACTACCCTACATAGAAAAGTTTCAAATGGGGCAGCTTGGACATTTACTTAGACTGACAAAAGACCAAATTCCGTAAAAAAAATACTGACAGCGATTCCAGGGGGAAGACCTCACCGCCCGAAACAAAGTTGGGGAAAGAAATGCTGGGAGGAGACGCAATAGGACAAGCTTAAGAAAATTTTGAAACAAGTATCAATATGCAAATTAGAAAATAATAAAAAAAATTGTATTAATTTTATTTGAGAAATAAGTACGTGTACTTTAGAACATTGAGAAAAATGTGTATTTGGGTAAGTTAGTTTCTTCTTCAGCCGCCTGTAGAGATAAGTATGTCCAACTGTAACATAATTACCAATTAAAAAAATAATTTAATATCTAACTTCTTAATAATATTTTTAATTTTACGTAAAACCTTTTCAACACGGAAAATGACGAAAAGCTGTTGACATAATTAGTTAGTTTTTTTTTAAACTGCGTTCAACAAACCATTTTAACTGCTTTGTTTCAAATAACTTTACACCACTGCGAGGCAGGCTCTTAACTCATTCCGGGCTAACGTCTCAACATAGTAGACGGCAAAATACAAGCCCCGTGCGCTAGCGTCTCAACGTTTGAGACGGCACCGTACTACCAAATGCCAACCGTCATATGTTTGGTAATATAGCATTGACACTTCTGAAATAATTATATTACTCTTCTCAAATCTGTCCTCTACCGGCACCTATCAAAATTTCTTAGAATTATTTTGCTTAATTATTTAAAAGATATTTTTAAACGGGTCGATCCTAAATCTTGCTATCGAGAGATTCTCTGTGACGTAATTCTGTCATCGGTCACAGGATGGCGCTAGTCTCGTTTCCCTGTCGAAACAAAGGACAATGCGTAGATCGAATTTTACGTGCGCCGTGTTCGCATTTCGCGAATTTTAAATAATTAAAATACTTAATTAAAGTGATTGAATCTTTATTACGTACGTATTTAATGTATGTGTGTAGTTAATTAACATTTAGATTAGGTTAATATTCTTATTTAAACTTTTTTTTTGTGTAATAATTCTATACGCAGTGATATTAAATTCAATTTAAAATTTCTTGTTTTCGCATACATAACAGTTTTTATACGGTTTTTTGATTTTTTTCCGTTGCTGGTATTGGTTTTGGCATATGTTTAGCTAGCATTTTGGCAGATAAACGCAATGGCAAGTCTTGTGACGTACGCAGACCAACTTCAGGGCGCGATGTAATACGATATTTTTCTAATAATTGTCTTATCACACATAATTGGTAATCAGGAAATCTAAAATTTTTTGAACTTATATTATTGTGCATTATATACGAATTTAGTAGATATAAATCAATCAAATGGAAGGAAAGTTTTTTATACCACTTAACAGATTTTCTTAGGGAATTTATGCTGGTTATCATCATATCTGCTTTATCAACTAAACCCTTTGTTTTTATTGTAGTCTTGGATACATGTTGGTTTCAAAATCGCTTCACCAGTTCTAAAACTATTTTTTCCTGTCGGAGAAACTGCATCATCGTGAAGTGTGGTTAATATGTGAATTTCTCGTTTATCGTGCCATTTTAATGCCATCAGTGAACCAGAACACTGCAAGGTGTTCTGGTTCAATCTCCCCTCTCTTCAATTTTTTTAAATTTTGGCTTATTTTGCGATTTTTGTGTACTGTTCCACATGCGTTGGTTCGGTGATCGTGCAGGAATTTAAACAATATTGGACTAGTGTACCAATTGTCCGCAAATAAATTGTGACCTTTCCCTAGGTAGTCTTTTAACAAAGTGGTGACAACCGCACCTGAAGCCCCGAGACATTGGTCGTCAGTTACGTCCGTACCATCACCACAAAAAATAATAATATCTAAAATAAAACCAGTCTGCTCGTCGCACAAAACAAACATTTAAATTTTAAATCTATGGCGTTTGGATGGAATGTACTGCTTAAACTTAAGACGTCCTTTAAAGTCTATAATGCTCTCGTCAATACACAATTTTTCGTATGGCACCATTGTTTCCTTAAACATTTTACGAGTGTGATTAACCAGGAGTTTAATTTTGTGCAATTTATCACCAACAGTTTGAGTATGAGGGTCTGAAAGATGCAGCATACTGAGAAATATCTGATATCGATTTCTAGACATCGTCTTGCCAAAAATATTGCTTGTGAGAAGGGGATCTTTTGACCAGTGCTCTTCGATTGTATGATGTTTATTTCTGGTCATCAACAATTTTTTGGAACCATAACCTTAACTATGGTAAGAACCACGTGACATACACACACATGACTTTGTAATGGCGGGAAATTTGAGCGACTGGCCCAAGAAAACTTTAGTCCTTTTTTGGATGCGGCTTTGTGTAGCGTAAACAATATAAATTATAAACTTTTATGAAAGATGTCGCTGAAAACGAGTTTATATTATTTTATGAAATAATATTTAGCCCCATCTACGGCTCGAACTTAGAAATATCATCGAAGAAACATTGACATTCGCCTTTTACACCGTACGATGTAAATGGCAGTTGAGGCACGGAATCACCGTACACCGATGCATGCTAATGGCAGCCATAGAGTTAAGAATTAATAAAAAAAGAAAAACATTAAATAAGTTGGTATATATAGAACTTTAGTGAACCACCCTGTAGATTATCACTTGAGTGGCGGACCATTTCAAATTCTTACAAATCATGTTCAATGTATCTTGGTGTCGGACTAATATAAACAATATTACGTAAATACGAAATTCGAGAGTGATCGTACTGTGTTATGTGATGAGTGATGACGGTTTTATGGTTTTCGTAATTCGAATATTAGTGGATCATAATATTTGACAATCGGCGCAGTGTTCGGAGATTGCAGACAATATGATGACGCACACACATACCCGTAAGTCCGTTCATACAAATGGTTCGTTTTTATCGATGGATGTTTATTCTCGTAATATTTATCATATTCTGTTTATGTTTGAAGCTTAATAAGATGATAAGACATAGCCCGATATCTAAGGAACATGCCGTAATATATTTTTGTTATCTTAATGCGATTTTCACTGCGTTAAAACGAATTTTATGTGGTCATTTATTTGCGAACAAAAACCGCCGCGCACTGGTGTTGTCATACCAGTACATATCAACGCCCTGAAAAGGAAGTATATTATTCAACAATTTTACTGAACAACACTTTATGCACATGTAGTTTGGTGAATTCATAGTAATAATCCAAAATATTTTCATAATTGAGTTCTTCTACTCTATGTTTTTATTTTCAGTTACAGATGTATGGCAGAACTCAATAATAACAACATCAAATTTGATAAAATTAAATGGAACTTTACGATTTTTTCTCTTAAGATTTAACAGATCGATAAAAATTAAGATACATTGATTTAAACCAAATAATAAGACTAGGATTATCAGTTAAATTACAAAATATTCATTTTATATTGAATAAAACAATGAAGTATTCAATAAAAGAAGAAGAAAAGAAATCACGTTAAAGCATAGGTTCTCAACGTGGGCGATAACGCCCCCTGTGAACATTTGAGACTTCCAGGGGGGCAGTGGAAAACCCAGAGAAAATTAGGGGGCGTTGAAACAAATACTTCAAACAATTTAATTTGCGTTTTAATTGTCCTCATTAAAACATTCTTCTTTAAACTCAGAAATAGGATAGTAGTCATATCCTATCTTACGACTAATATTACAGTGTAATTACACGTTTAAATATAATCGTGGCAATAGCTGTTTTAGATTCGCGGCAGATGGTAAGTTGAAAAAATGGGGGGGGCTCTAGAGAAATAAATATTCTCAAAGTGGGCGGTGGGCAAAATAAGGTTGAGAACCTATGCATTAGAGTAATCACAGTGATTCAAAAAAGAAATGAGTGACAGAGCAGCATTAAAGAGAGAAAGTGATCTTAGCAAGTGTCTACAAAATGAGAATATGGAAAGTACGAGACCTGTTCAAAAGAAAAGGTGAATTTTGAATTTTCGCGGGCTGTGTACATTCGATTATCAATTTTTTTTTGTTATGTTGGTACACATATGTTTATCATATGTTAGCATTATCAGCCATTTTGGATTAGTGGTTTGTTTTTGACAACTGGAAAGGTTAGTCACGTTTTTGTGTGTTCTTCAATTTTTTACTTTTGAAAAAATGTATCAAAAAATATGTATTAAATTTTGCGTTAAAAACGGAATAAAGTGCTCCAACGCACTTAAAATGTTGACTGTGCCATTCGGCGAGTCTACTTTGTCTCAAAAAAAGTGTTTATAAGTGGTACGAGCGCTTTACAGAAGGCCGAAAAGATGTTAATGACGATGAGCGTCCTGGAGTTGTGAAAAAACAAATCATGGATTTTATTCTTTGATTCATTTTTTTCAAAAGTAAAAAATCGAAGAACACACACAAACGAGACTAACCTTTCCAGTTGTCAAAAACAAACTAATAATCCAAAATGGCTGATAATGCTAACACATGATAAAAATATGTGTACCAACATACACAAAAAAAAACGATAATCGAATGTACACAGCCCGCGAAAATTCAAAATTCACCTTTTCTTTTGAACAGGCCATGTATAACCAAGAAAAATAGTTTAATGAAATATGAATACAATGAAATCAACTTTTGGCCAAAGAAGGTGTGAGTAGAAAATGTAAATTTAATACAAACACTAAAAATGTATATTTTTATTTTTATATGAATACCGCACAAGAGTCTCAACTTATCTCAACCGTCTAGAGCCAGTGAGACTATGGCATCCCCAAATAGGGTATGTTGTGAGGCTGAAGGTACTGGGGAGGGGAAGGATATTAGGAAGAGGAAGATTGAAAGTACCTGGCTATTCAGATCTGGTCACCAAACACGGCTAAAGCCATTTCAAGCAACGTTTCAATTCTGAATGGTGGTCTTTCACTTTAGAGTATCTACCACTCTGGAACGTGCCGCGAATATATTTTTTTTATTATTTTTATATGAATTAAATGTGTTATGACACGTATTAATTAAATAAAAGTTATTGGCGCACGCCGGGCTTGAACCCGCGACCTTTGGATTCGTAGTCGAGCGTCTTACCACTCGACTATGGAGGCCGTCGAATTTATTATTTTTTTTTACTGTATGATTTATTTTAACAAAATTAACTGTTGGAAGGAATGCAAGGCGTAATTAATACAATCAAGAAAGGGACGCTTAGATGGTTTGGGCACGTAGAGCAAATGAACGAAGGAAGGAAAGTGAAAAGAATATATGACGCGAAAGTGAATAGAAGAAGAAGTCGAGGACGCCCGGGGATGGCACGATCAATTAAATCAAATACTTGAGTCGGGCCATGTGAAGAGTCAGAATAACAGAAGAGTATGTATGAGACGATGCATTAATGTGAATGAAGAAAGGAGTGTGTGCCAAGACCGAGTTGTTTGGCAGTCCCTCCTCTCTGCCTACCCCTGCGGAAAAACGGCGTGATGGTTGGTTAGTTAATTAACCGTTGATATCATGCTATGCGAAGACTCATTCGGGTCCTATACAAAAACATTTTTACCTAATATCGGCGGGTTCTGTTCCGACAGCAAACCAAATCTCCTTTGCCGTTTAATACGGGCTTCGAGGGTACTCCATATCTGTGGAAAAGTCATGTTATTAAAATAGCATTTTATCATTTGTTCGAGGTCATAGTTCAGATAAGTCAAGTCCGGTCTCATAAAGGCGCAATTGGAGCGGGGACCAGTTGCCCCTGGCAACGCATCGTAGAGGCTCCGCGTTGGTAGAGCCTGCACAGGCCACGTCCAAACAGGCGGCGACACTGGCGAGTGCCTCGGCACCCCTCGTCACACCAAACAAAAGTCCCGGCTGGGATATTAAAAAAAAAAATATATATATAGAAAGAGGGTTGAGAACTTGGAGTAAGAATATATACGGAGAGCTACCTTTGCGAAACAGTGTAGTCAGCATTGTTGACTTTACACTGACTCGATAGAAAGAGACAAAGATATGTTAAAGAATCTTGGATAGCCTATTAGTTACCGCCCACATGAAATTCGGTCAGTTTTAATAAACATATTTGAAAACATTTTTTTTTAAATGTCAATACCCCATTAAAATTATCTATCAAGTCAAAATATCACACAAACACTAATAACAGAAAGTTTGCCTAAATAATGATGGAAGCTTTTTGTTAATTTTATGTCTTTATATCATCAAAAATGTGAAAACTCTAAAGTTCGGTCAAAAATATTGAAAACTGTTGAAATACCTTCGAAAAGTGATGTTTTATAATCTTCGTTTGGTCTTATTTGAACATTCACGCATTTGACATATCACCATCATGTTTGATTTATTTTTATAACCACTGCAAGTTTTTTAATCAACACAGATTTAGGAAATAACCTCAAAATCCGTCTACGTAAGTTATGCGACTCGGTGATGTGAAGTTAGCGCGGACGGAGAACATTCTTACATACTTAGAAGTGTTGCAATATTATGGGAAGACTCTTCTTGTCTCATTCTCTTTCGTGGTATACGAAGTAAAAACCCGGAGAAAGTGATTGATCGCAAATTTAAATAGGTTGGGTAAAAATATTTACCCCATTCAAATCTGGTCCCCGGTTGGCGCCATTTCAAGTAACGTTTCGATTTTGAATGGTGTTCTTTCACCAGGGATATACCAAAAGTATCTACCACTTCCTACTGCTGCTATATTTATATTTAAAAAAATACTTACGGACCAATTCCAGCTAGCCACCAGACACTGTAAAGAAAATCGTTTTTAACGTTTAGTACTATTCCAGGGGCCCTAGCACGAACCATCGATATAAATGTTATCGACAATCTTGTTAATTTGGAATCGTTCCCGAGACTGACTGCAGATCGCCAACGAACAAACGATAGTACACATCATGACGTGAGTTATTGTTTCTTCGTTTGTGATGCAGTCGAGATCTTATTAGACGATAGTTATAAATTATTTCTTATTTAAAAAAAAAATGGTAATATAGTGACTTTTTTAAGCAAGATTGTATTAAAAGATTGACAAGTGTCTTTTATTTATATTTTTTGTGTTCTATTTGTAGAACTCCATTTTTTTTTTTATTTAATTCAATTGAATTAAATTTAATATTATGATTATTGAGTTCTGCTATATTAAGTTTTTTTTTATTTTTGTTTTTAGTGACAACTGTTTCGGCGTTTAAGGCCATTGTCAAACTAAAACAAAACTTAAAATAGCAGAACTCAATAAAAATCATATCAAATTTAAATCAATTGAATTATTTAAAAAATGGACAAGGTCCATAGGAAATATATCGTCACTGGAAAGGCAAAGGGGCTTAAATGACACTTTGGTAAAAAAAAAATGAGTTAAATATTCAGTTTTGGTCAGTTTTATTTTCTGCGTTGAAAGCTCTGACTCTCGTCTGAATCTGAAGACTTTTGTGGACCTTAATCCAAAACATATTTACCATTTGGGAGAAGGCTTGACTCAAGCAAAACAAGTTTGGGAATTTTTTAACCTTTTTTCGCTTCAAATAACTAACTGAGTTTTTTTTTTTGAAAATCCAACCGGGTACTGAAGACTTATTAATTTATTAACTTTATTGTAAAACAACAACAAAAATGGCTCTTTAGCCCTTTTGCCTTTCCGGCGACGATATGTCAGAGGCGAAATCAGTTGGTTTTGACGGTGTTTTATTGTTTTGTTTGAGATTAGATCATTGCCTAATGAGGTGTTTGAGTTACGAGATTTTTTAAATTCTTATTTAGTTTAAATACACTTTCACGATTCGTCAAAATACCTTTTTCTATTTTTTCTTCATTGATTGTTTTCAGGTATCGTTTTATTTCATTTGCTAGTTGTGATCCAATGTAAATTAAAAACAAACTCTTAATTTGGTCAGGGTGATCTGCAAATAAGATGTGAATCGTGTCTAAATATACCTATTGAATGATTATTAGATGGATTGGTAGATTTGTTATTTATTATTAGAGATTTCATTTAATATTTGCCAAATTTTACGAGATTTTTATTACATTGACATAGTTATTTCAGTATTTTTCTTAACGTTACGTATAATATTTTTGCAAATATTTCTGCATCTTTTGTAATATCGCAATTTTCAAAGGAGTTGTTGGATTTCAAAGTGATAATTTGTTTGGTTTTTACCTTCATGTTTTTTATCCAAGTTCCTACCTTATCCAACCGTTTAAATTTATTTGATTTCCGTATTCAACAACACTGTGTTCGAAACAATTTACAATCAAACAGTTTTGATGTGAAAAAAACATGTTGTTCGTATATTTGTAACGTCATTGGTCGTTCGTTTTTCGTTTGTTTGTTGCTTTGTTGTATTGATCTCCAATTAATATAAAATAAATGTGTTTCATGAATAAGAAGAATAAATCAGTGTGGTGTATTTGTTTCGTTAAAAATACAATTTTAAGAAAACTTCGAGAACTTTCAACTTCAACTTCATCGGTGAGTGAATGGTTCCCCATTTTTCCTTCATTCCAATAATCTTTCCACAAGCTACAATTAAACACTTTCATCAAGTAGTATAGTTTATCGTTTACAGTCCACTATTGTCCAAATTCATCTGAAGCTGAAAACACATTCGGTGGTTTAACGCAGCTTCGGGTCCAACAGGAGTATTGTTTAATTTAACTTCGCAGCTCGTCTCCTCTTCTTAATACAGTTAACTATATTTCGTGTTATCCGCGATTGAAAATATAAGACATTTTTCTGTTATTGTTGTATTCGAAGTAAAAATATGTCGAAAGTGTTCAATGGAAGAACTCCAAGAATAATTTTTGTCTTTATTTTCTATAATTGCTGTTCTGTCTGCATATTGTAGATTATTTTTTAAACTTTATTGTAGTTAATTTCACACTCCTGTTAGACGATTTGGCCATGTTGGGATCCACGTATTTTATTTTGTAGAACGGATAGTACTGTGTAGTGGTTGGTTAGAGTGGACGTGTAAATGATATATTTAGTTTTTTTGTTAGATTTTCTGAAAATATGGTAAATTCAATATGTATACGCAGTCATTAAACATTCAGGTGGGTTATAGGCTTTTACATCCATGGGAAGCGTCTGTAGATATTCATATCTTTTAAGCATTGGTTTGACCATTTTCTATTAAATCGATATGTATGTCTTTGATAATCAATATATTTTCAATATTTTTGTGAAGGTTCAATTCATTGAAAAGAGTTTCTAGAGATTCAATTTGTATTTGTTTTACTGATTTCTCTAACTAAGCCTTTTACGTTATTGGTAATGATTGGGTTGGACTTAACAAGATAACAATGCATTAAATTTTCAAATACTTACAAATCTTTATCTTCACACAGAGTTGGGGTGATGAACTTTCCAATAGCTCCTCCTCGCAAAAAACAATCAGTACCTGGAAACAGCAAATCAATCATCAATTATCTATTGTTTACTCACTTCCAGGTCCTAGCAATGCCCTTAATAGGACACGAGGTTGTATTATAGATTGTGTTACAACTTCATGCGATATGTTCGTGATATTATCACTGAACGGATGATGTCACCAGTTTACGTAAGACCTTTTAACTCTTACACCTCAGAGAGGTTTCAACGTACTTCGAGCATACGAACGCGTCAGCAACACATTTCGCGGCCATTACAAATAAAAAAAGCCACTCTTTTAAATAAGTACACAAATACATACTTACCGACATCTTCAATCGCGTTTGCTTTCAGCGAGATCAAGTACAAGGCGACGAGATAACGGACGACCCTGGTGCTCATGTTAAAAGAATTTAAAAAACAAAAACTGTGGTGCACTAGCGGAGGTCCGGAATAACTAGGCAGGCACTGGCAACTGGCGGCTCACTGAATAAACATACCTTATGAATACCTTGGAATTAACAAGCGGCGTTGAAACCAACACAATTAAAAATTAAATTCTCAAAATACCTGGATGTATAGTGTTACAATTTAGTTCTTTGAACGATTTAAATTGGTAGAACTCCCATTTAAGTATAAAAAAATGTGTCTGAGTATTTTTTTTTAACATCGTCTGACTTGAGATATTTCTTGAGCGTCCGATCAAAGATTTTCATCACTTTCTTTACAGAGATATTTTATTCTCCCGGTGTGTAATAAGAAAGCAAGAACATTGTTAAATATTGCTTTGGAGTTCATGTAATGTGATATAAAATTGTTTTCCCGGTTGTTCTCTTGTTTCAATTGAAAAAGTTAAGTACGTTTTTTACTCACATTTAACATAAAATAGTTTGTTTTTAATCACCATTGTAGAAAAATGAGCCTATCTTTAGCTATACTATTGGCACATTCTCAAAATACCTGAGCAGATAAAGTAACTAATTTAGGTGTTCTTCGAAATGACCAAAATTGTCAAAAGTCCAACATTCTGGTCATTCCACGAGGAATAGAAAACTCAAGAGTACCCAATTGATATTCCAGGCGAAGATTGACAAAAGACATGGTAAAGGAAGACGGCACCCATTATAACTTGGAAAGCTACGCGACTGCTACCGTAACATAATAAGTTTTACAACAATCATGCAAGAACTTATCGCAATTCACTATTTTATTATATACGCCCAACCATATTACGCACGGGAGAAGTGGCACAGAAGACAGAATCTGGTGTCGAAAAACAACTGAGAACAGCTGGCAGAGTTTTATTTTCGCAGAGGGGCAGCGACTGCCAACAGACTCACAGAGGTGAGGGATAATAATTAACGGGTTCGATCAAAGGGATCGGATCTCCGAAATTTTCGGGAGGAAGTCTGAAGAAAGAGAAGTGTGTTCTATCGAAAAAACGGACAGCTGAGGAATCGCAACTACGCTGAGGCGCTTGAACTGACCGGCAATACCACCGGTAACAACGAGACGGCTAGAATCATTTTCTACCATCCTACAATGCCAGTCGCTGCAATACAAGCCATACTCTTCGGCATGACTATAGTCAAGAGGGTATTCTGCCTAACATTCCGGCCGTTCTTCATCGTTCAAGAGAAAAATATGAAGTACGTTTTCACCAAAACAAACATTCTTTATTCGTGAATTAGTGTTCTCTCACTCGCCTATCAAAAACTCTTCCTACTATGAATTATATGTTTTGGACATACATGGAGACGCTAGGTTACATTTGACGTTCAACATTACATTTGGCATTACATAAATAAAACATGCAAAAATTCAGTGGCAGTATCTTTCAAAACTGCTGTAAATTTTCCTTTCATATCGGAGGTTGGCTATCAACAGGACAATATTCACACCGTATACCGCAGCTCAGAACATTTCAGCATACCTGCATTCGCATCAGGCACGGCAGTTTGGAAGCTATGAGGTGCGGCGTCTTCCTCTGCCGCACCTTCCACTGATCTTTCCTGGATTATCAATTAAGTAATTTTGTAAGTATGGCCTTTGAAAAAAGCCTATATACGAGTATGTCGGACGGTGGGATTGTTTTTGTTTTGGAAAGAGTAGCTTTTATTTTATGTTAATCAGTTATTTAAACTTTTATAATCTCAATCTCCAATAATTTGTACGACTTCGATCAACTTCATCAAGGTATTTGTACCCGACGTAATCAGGCACACAAATAAACTGTATAGGGTAGCGGTCCCAATCTGTGAAGTGCTCCAAGCGGTCGGTCTTGTTGTAAGGGAGACGACGGGGTCAACTCGTAGGGCCTCGGCTTTCAAGTGAAGATGCTGCGGGTCTGGTCCAGAGAGAGGTGTAGTCAGGCGGTCCAGGGGGGCAGGCGATGGTCAAAGAAAAGTCGGGAGTCAAGTTTGAAGGCGATGTCAGAGCGAAGAGAAGTCAAGGTGAATGGTACTGGCGGAGGATGCTGGTGATCTGCCTTTTCTCCCGTTTTTGTGCAATATATAATCGCCACGGAAGCGCACAGCCGGGGCGGGAGAGCGTTGTATGAGAGGATTTAGCATCCTCTTTCTCTCTCTCCCCGGCCGGCTGGCAATTTTGTGGGATAGATTTTAGCAACCTATCCCCTTTCTCCTTTCCACCAACTTTCACCTCAACTTTATTTCGCCCCTCTATCATTTTTATTAAGTTCACAAAAGGAGTACAAATATTCAAATTACAAATAATGCCCGGTTTTTTGGGGCTTGATGCTTAATAACTAACTTATCCTAATATTTACTTACATAATAATATAACAGTTGTGTATCTGGGGGGCGAGTTATCACCCCAGTATATTTTATTTGGCCGGAGCGATTAACCTGGCCCCCGTGAAAGGGTTAGACAGATTAATTTTCTCCCAGACCCGCTCAAGCAAGAATCGTTAGGCCAGCCGGGATCCTCCAGCCATCGGGCCGCGCTACGCGCTCGTCATCCCGTTCTTTATTTCCCTAGTCTGGCCGACCTACCCTGAAGGGGCGATTACTTTGCGTCATTCGGGTCTTATCTAGCCGGGAGAAATATACATTTAAAATGATTAATTAACATTTCTAAATAATATAAAATAATCTTAATGCTACACATTTATCGTGGACCATGTACGTCCGACACAGTATTCATGCATTTCCTGACGTGGGAGAATTATTCCAGTTACTGACGGCCTACGTGGTCGAGTGGTAAGACGCTCGACTATGAATCCAGAGGTCACGGGTTCAAACCCGCGTGCGCAAATATATTTAATTTAATTGATATGTGTCATAAGTCATAACACATTTAATTCATTATAAATTTTATATAGTGTACTTCCACATTCAAGAGTGGTAGATACTCTTAGTATCGCCCTGATGAAATATCACCATTCAAGATTGAAACGTTGCTTGAAATGGCTTTAACCGTGTTTGTTGACCAGATATGAATACCAAGATACTTCCAAACTTTCCGCATTCCCATCTTCTTCAACTCTCCACTACCTTCAGCCTCACAACACACCCCAATGGGGGATGCCATAGTCTCACTGGCTCTATACGGTTGGGAGCAGTTGGGACTTCGGTGCAGTATTCACTATAAAAAAAAACCCCATCAATTGTTTCCAATTTTTTCTCACTTTGGTTATTAGGAAACAATGGAAGAATAACTGATTTTATAGATGCTTTTAAAATTAATAATTTTCCGCGTAGTGGCTTATTGTTTCAGATCACTTCTGGTATTTAGGAAAAACGACGTCTAGTGTAAATTACTTACCCTTGCCTGCTTTTTTTCACAAAACGTTATAATGAATAGGTTTTCCCGCTAAGTACGCATTTAGAAGACGAATCATTATCCTAAAAATCAAGCATATCGTAAAATCATATCGGAATACGTGATTCTGTCAAGAAAAATCATTTATGTTTTATCATTGACTAAGTATATATCCACAGTGGTAGATACTCTCATTCAGAATCAAAACGACGCTTGAAATGGCTTTAGCCGTGTTTGGGGACCAGATCTGAAACAGTGAAAAAATTAAAATTATTTGCACAAACAAAATAAAGAACGTTATAAAGTGATAAACAACAGTTTTTGATTGCATCAAATAACTTTTGATTAAATACATATGATATTATAGCCTTCTTGTATCTATCTACATTCCGTGTTGTTAAATACATCAGCCACGCGGAAGCCACCAGCCACTCATTAATACCTAGATTGCATGTAGTTGGTAAAACATACGCAGAGGTGGCTGATGTATTTAACTGCACGGAATGCAGATATGAGAAGGCTATAATATCACATATCTTCAATCAATATTCATTTAATGTAATTATACAAAAACAAAGTATTGAATACTTGTGTTTACTTATTCTCACTTTGCGTTTGAGCAAATAATCAAATAAAAATGTTAAATGTGCCTTTATATGTAACCCACTCCGATGTATATAATTAAATAAATCAATAAAAAGAAAGACTCATACATAAACAAATGCGATAAATCACTTTCTCCTGGTTTTTACGTCGTATTTATACCATGATAGAGAAAGAGACAATAAAAGTCGTCACATAATATTGCAGCACTTCTAAGTATGTAAGGGTGTTCTTCGTCCGCGCTAACGTCACATCAATTTTTTTTTGATTTTATGGATTCTTTCGTAATCCTCTGCTTACTAGCTGGGGCTTATTCAAATACCCCTCATAATTTCTATCTTACTAGTACTGCGGCCCGTCAGGCCTTATTACTATCACCATCTGATGGTTGTATTTAAAAAAAATAAAAATAATATGAATACCGCACAAGATTCTCAACTGCTCTAGAGCTAGTGAGACTATAGCATTCCCAAATAGGGTATGTTGTGAGGCTGAAGATAGTGGGGAGGGGAAGGAGATTGGGAAGAGGAAGGTTGGGAAGTACCTGGCTTTTCAGATCTGATCACCAAACACGGCTCAAGCCATTTCAAGGAACGTTTCGATTCTGAATGGTGGTCTTTCACCAGGGCGATACTTAGAGTATCTACCACTCTGGAACGTGCCGCAAATATACGTTTTTTATTATGTTTATATAATAAAAGTTATTGGCGCACGCCGGGTTTGAACCCGCGACCTTTGGATTCGTAGTCGAGCGTCTTACCACTCGACCATGGAGGCCGTCTGGACTGAATTGACTGAATTTAAGTTTACACTAGTGAGTTCTTAGGGAAAAGGTCTTAACTGGATAAAATGCGAAGATAACAAATTAAATAAATGTGTTAATTTGATAAAAATATATTCGAACAAAAAAAGAATAAACAATAAAAAATTAAAAGAAAAGGATAACAAATGTTCACTTTAGGAAGCTAAAATAAACCATATCTGCATACGATAAACTCCCTTCCTAGTGCCCTACTTTTGCATTTGAAAATAAAGCTATCCCATAGTATTTTGGATTGTGCCACCAGTTTTGAAAGTGGCAACAAATTTACCACCAATCGTCTGAGCATTACGCATGATGGCATACTATTTGCCACTGAAGGTGAGAGCTAAGTTATTTCAAACAAATGTATATTGTCTATGTATTCTCAATACCTCAAAAAAGTGCAATTTTAGATTATCACATAAAATCAAACACAATCATCCCTAGTTTTAACAATACCACAAAAGTCTTCTACAGAAAAAAATATTCTCAATTAACTGACGTTTAACATTTGTGTTAAGGCATTAACATTTTTATGGAAGAATTATAATATCGCTTTCTTCAAAACAATAACTCGTATCCCATCCATTTATTAAAAGTGACTTTTCAGTGTATTCTGGTACACAATTAAAAAAGGCAATCTGGCTAAATCACGCAAATAATTAAGCAAAATAAAATTTGAAGGGTTTTTTTTTCATTTAAAATAATCCCTCGTGAAGACTTAAAACCGGTTATCAACTAACTAACTAACCATCACGCCGTTTCCCCGCAGAGGTAAGCAGAGAGGACAGACCGCCATACAACTCTGCTTGGCACACACTACTTGCTTCATTCACATCCATACATGCTCTTCTCTTGTTCCTCCCGATTATCACCATTTCTATGATAGCCTTAGAATTTAAGAAGACGGAATGTTAGATTTTAAGATGTATTTTTTTCATAACTGTTAAAGTATGCGGCATGTTAATTTTTCATGTGTTGAAAAAAAATAGATTACTGTACAGTTTTTTGTGTCATCTTAAAAATTTGTATTATTTAAGATACAGGGTGTTGTTTTGTCATGGGCGATATGCATTTGCAATATCAAAATAATGTAAAAATATGTTCTCCAAGGCCTTTTGGAATCGCGGAAATAATAAATTGTCCAAAGAAGCGAAGCTAGCAGTCCACAATGGAATGCCTATACCAACCCTGATGTATGGCAGTGCAGCATGAAACTCGTAGAGGAAGGATGAAAGTAGAATGAATGCTGTGGAAATGAGATCCCTGAGATGTATGTGCGTAAAACCATGTATGGTATGAACGTATTAAAAATGTGAATATCCGGAAAGAATGCAAGGCTGATGTAATCGTAATAAATAGGCTCAAGAAAGGGACGCTTAGATGGTTTGGGCATGTAGAGCGAATGAACGAAGAAAGGAGTGTGAAAAGAATATATGATGCGAAAGTGAATGTTAGAAGAAGTCGAGAACGCCCAAGAAAGACATGGTACGATCAAGTAAATCAAATTATGAAAATTTGTAATTTACTAATTTGTTATTTTTATTATTATATATGTACTTAATATTGTTGATTTGCTGTTAATTTTCCCAAAATAAATAAATAAAATTAAATTAAAATGTGAAGAGTCAGAATAGCTTAAAAGTATGCATGAGACGATGTATGAATTTGAATGAAGCAAGGAGTGTGTGCCAAGAGAGAGTTGTATGGCGGTCCGTTTTCTCTACCTACCCCTGCGGGAAAACGGCGTGATGGTTAGTTAGTTGGTCTTTTGGAATCGCACAAACGTAGAGCCAACAATGGTGGTAATATAGAATTGAACATGTCTTCCTTTTTCAGACGCGCAAAGCACTCCCCGGCCTGGGAGGGATGAAGCCATCCGCCCACACGATGCGGACGATCCAGGGTAGAAAGTGCGACACTCGGGTGTAGATCCCGGGGACGCCTTTGCCGCAAGTCCTGCCGTAGGCCACCACGCCCACTACCCGCGAGAGACTCGAACTGCTGTCGATCGGCTCCTGCATCGGTCCTCCCGAGTCACCCTGTATCAGAAAAAAAAACATTGACATCGTCGCCGGAAAGGCAAAAGGGCTGAAGCGCCTTTTTGGGAGATGTACACCCTTGAAGTAACAATATATGGAGGGACAGCTAATTATTTTTACCCAACCTACACTTAATCACTTTCTCCGGGTTTTCACGTCGCACACCATGAGAGAGAAAGAGACAGCAAATTTCATAGACCGCTTCTATTTACTGTCGCAATGATCTTAAGCTCCTGGATCACCGCGGGACTCCGCCCACATTTTTTATTATGCCACTAAACTTGACACAACTAAACGGTTTTTTAGGTTATATGCTATATTTTTGTTGATAAAAATACTGTGAAAAAGTGGCTATACGAATAAACAAAAAGATTATGTTGATATGTGATATGAATGGATGTATAAATACCCTAGCCTTAGTCTTAGCTACGCCCAGGTGCGCCGAGTCAGGTTAAATTCATAAAAAAAAAAAACGAAAACTGACTTCACTGCCTTGGATAGATACTACTCTATGTACTCTAAGTTTACACCAGAGCATTTCAAACTTTTTTTACAAGCCTCACAACATACTTCTATTGGGGATGCCATAGTCTCACTAGCTTTAGACGGTTGGGAGCAGTTGAAGCTCTTGTGCGGTATTCACGTAAAAAAAACCTAGACTCGAAGTCGGCCTTTTGTGTTTTAGATTGTTAATATTATTTTTTTAAATATATTTTAGGCTTCTGAAGGGCCAAAAAAGTCTTCAGAATCAAACGGGAGTCGGAGCATTGAATATTTAACTATTTTTAAGCCAAGTGTCGCATAAGCCCTTTTGCCTTTCCAGTGACGATATTATTATTAATCAACACCTAACTCACTCCTTGATTAAATAACAAGTAACTACTCGACGCACCAGGTAGACTACTACATTTAATGGCATAAATTCACAAAACAATGCAACGCCCATTCGCCAACACCCGAACTTCACAATCTCGGTAACAAATTAAAATGCCCGTTTTGACGGCCTCCATAGTCAAGTGGTAAGACGCTCGACTACGAATCCAAAGGTCGCGGGTTCAAACCCAGTGTGCGCCAATAACTTTTATTTAATTAATTTTTGTCATAACACATTTAATTCATATAAAAATAATAAAAAGTATATTTGCGGCACGTTCCAGAGTGGTAGATACTCTAAGTATCGCCCTGGTGAAAGACCACCATTCAGAATTAATACGTTGCTTGAAATGGCTTTAGCCGTGTTTGGTGACCAGATCTGAATAGCCAGGTATTTTCCAACCTTCCTCTTCCCAATCTCCTTCCCCTCCCCAGTACCTTCAGCCTCACAACATACCCTATTTGGGGATTTCATAGTCTCACTGACTCTAGACGGTTGAGAGCAATTGAGACTCTTGTGCGGTATTCATTTAAAAAAAATATAGGTCTCGGTAGCTCAATAGGCAAAGACGTTGCTCCCGGATAGAGTAGACGTTCCGAGTTCGTGTCTCGGTCGCGACCGTTATTCTCTTTAGTTTCTGTCTTTTTCAGTTTCATATTGCCGTTGAAAATTATTAATATTATTTCAATAATTAATATTTCAATTTTATTTTCAGGTTTCGAACCCAGGACCTGCGGGTCTGGAGCCAAAAAACACACCGCTCTCTCAACAATATTTGTGCATACGAACCGGGCACGTGTCAGCCCCGGTATTATTTGTGGCGCCTGTCGCGCACATCTGATGCGCCGGCAACCCGTCGGGGTTATGCCTCGCCCAGCTCTGCGTGAAGTAGAAAGGGGTGCACACCGCCGCCCCCACCGCCTCCACGTTGGCTTTCAGTAACTCGTTGCTGGGCGCACCTAGAAAAAAAGGCGAATCGCTACCTTAATCGGAAACATTAAGCCTTAACAAACAACAGCACACACATCGTTTTTGAAGTAAGAATATATATGTAGAGAGAGCTAAATATTTCTACCCAACCTATACAAATTTGCGATAAATCACTTTTTACGGCGTATACCATGAGAGAGAAAGAGGCAAGAAAAGTATTCACATAATATTGCAGCACTTCCAAGTATGTAAGTGTGTATTTCGTCCGTGCTAACTTCACATCATCGAGTCGCATAACTTACGTCAACGGATTTTGGGGTTATTTCCTATATTTGTGTTGGTTAAAAAACTTGCCGTGGTTATACAAATAATTGAAACATTGTGGATATCACCATCATGTTCAATTTATTTGTAAAACCACTGCATGTTTTTTAATCAACACAAATAAAGGAAATAACATGAAAATCGGTTGACATTAGTTATACGACTCGATGACGTGAAGTTAGCGGGGACAGAGAACATCCTTACACACTTAGAAGTGGTGCGATATTATGTGACGACTTTTCTTGTCTCTTTCTCTCTTATGGTATACGACGTAAAAACCGGAGAAAGTGATTTATCGCAAATCGGTATAGTTTGGGTAAAAATATTAGCTATGACTTCTTATATCGTTACCCCCAAGGAGCTGGTCCTTTGAGGAAACTGTTTGATGCTCGTTGGCCAGTATAATTCACATTCTATCTAAGAGCACCAGCAAGTTAATTTGTTTGATTACAATCTACGGAAACAAACATTCTTACTTGAATCCTTTTCAAAAATCCCCCATCCAGTAATAGTCATGATAGTCACAGGGTCTTCCTTGGCGGTTCCGAGGCAAGCGGGGAATACCGTATAGCTGAATTCCACTTTCCTTTCTAACCTGCAACAATTCGGCCAAAACATATTAAAGCTCGGATGGTACACGAAATATTTTTTTTTAACTATCGTCAGCACGAATCACAGACCAAAACATGAATGCCTGCAATAAAACAAGCACGTGTCCCAAAGAAAATTTCAAGGGCCTACCCAATTTAATGTGTGGTGAAGAAAAAATAATAAATAATGTTTGTGACAGACTGAATAACTAGGATTTTTCAAAATAGGCCACTGATCTTACAATAAAAGTCCTATGTCATTGTGTTTCTCTATCCTGTTATATTGTGGATGTGGAATGGATTCTTTCACCAGGTAATCTGTGTTTTCTGTTGACTCGTTGAGTGAGATAACCCCAAGACGCACCACGTGAGGTAATATTCTGTAACCATTAAAAAAACACAACGTCACATGTAAACCATATATATTATACAATTATTTTTAATTCTAAAATTCATTAAAAATCATTTTTGTTTTTATTGCATAAATTAATATTTTAACGGCTAGTGCCTTTTACTTACGACCTTTACTTACGAAAAGTTTTTTTTATTATTATTCGCATTTTTTAATATGTGATGAATTTAGTTTTTTAAGCGAGCTTCACAAAATAAAATTATCGAGATTTTTTTTCGTTAATTTCCAAAAAGGAAGACAAACGTTCCCGGGTTACGAATAACCTGAAAATATTTGAAAAACTCCTACTGCCATCATAATAAGCGGAAGATGTTGCTTGTGCAGAGAAAATTGAACCCGCGACGCCCGGATGGGAATCCAACGCGTTTGTCCACTCATCACAAAACACTGTTTTTTACACATTAAGTTTAGACAGGCGTAAAGAGTCCTTGACTATTCCCGAATTTCATGTTCATTTCGGAAATTCATCGCCGTAATGCTATTGTCTTACTTTTGTTGGTCGCTTTGGCCGCCCCTTAGGTATTGCGCCCGGGGTCGGTGCCTCCGTTGCCTCAGTATTGTACCGGCACTGCCCTGAACATAATTCTATGCACTGAACAGAAAATCCCTATAAGTGTGATCTACGCCAATTTAAAAAAAAAGTTTCGTTTATTATCCCCAAGACAGGCCAACGAAATTAATTATATGTTCGAGAAAGAATGGTATTTGAAAATGTTGGATCAATTTCACCCGAAGTGAGATAAAATTGTACTTACTTCTTCTGTTCTTATGTATGTAGACAGTGGCGTGCACAGAGTGTTTGATCAGGGTAGGCGGTAGGAAAAACAGCAGATCAAATAATAATTGTGGTAACAACAGATTTCACTGATTGCTACTACATTTGTTTTATAAAAGCACTGCTTAAACGATAACAAAGATAGCAACACAAACGGGCCACTTGAATGCGTACACAACTCACAGCATACATGCGTTCATATTTCGTGTAGTCTAGTGAACATAGAATAATCTTTTCTGATGTTGGCGGCATTTGGGCATATGTAGTTACTGCTTTTGACACGTTACAGTAGGACAGTCGGTGGGGCGCTCACGGGGCGGCAGTGGAAATGTGACTACGAGTATATGGAGTGAACGCCTCTAAATTTATATCCAAGACAAAACCATGTCTTACCCGACGATGATGGAGATACAGTGAGATGCTGTCAATACATAGAAATCTGAGATGAGGGTGCCGGCGCAATTAAAATTAATGTTGTCATCAGAATCCTTGTACCCAATGGCTCCCTAGAAAATTATTTTAAAATCAAACACAGGTTATGGATACATAATAATATGCTATCACAAATGTGTTCTTCAAGAACTTATAGTGAAATGTGTTTTCATATATTGTTAATATTCTTTCAACAATTAATATATTTACACACTTGCACAATATACTTTGGACGCCGTCGATCTGCCGAATGTTATGTATGGTTTGACAGATATCCCAATCTTATAGTAAGAATATACATAGAGAGAAAGCTAAATATTTTTACGCAACCCTTACCAATTTGCGATAAATTACTTTCTCCGGGTTTTTACATCGTATACCATGAGAGAGAAAGAGACAAAAAAATACTTGACATTATATTGCAGCACTTCTAAGTGTGATATAGGATGTTCTCTGTCCGCGCTAACTTCACATCGTCGAGTCGTATAACTTACGTCGACGGATTTTGAGGTTATTTCCTACATTTGTGTTGATTGAAAAAGTCAGGTACCTCTCCATGTATATTCTTTCTCCAAGATCGCAATAAACTTTAGTAAACAAAGAAAGACGGAGTAAGCCTACCATGTGTGGAAACTGTCCCTCGGAAACAAACGTCGCTTCAAGAATCTGCGTTTCAACATTTAATTTATTTCTTTGGGAAATGTAATTATTGCACACTGGAAAAATAGTACAATTTAAAGATTAAGACGTAAAAATATACACAATATTATTTTTTTAAATCTTACACACCTGGATGAGGCGTTCAAATGTCTCCTAGAATGAAACGATAATATAATAGACTCTCTACGTCAATACAACATTGCATTGTACCTACGTTTGTCCAGATATAAGTGGGTACAACTTTTCCAAAGGGCAGACAGGGTTAAAAATCAAGAGGCAGAAGTCAAGAAAAAACATTTTTAAAATATCGCGCGTAATCAACAAGCTAAACTAACTAACTAATTAACCATCACGCCGTTTCCCTGCAGGGGTAAGCAGAGAGGACGGACCGCCATATAACTCTGTCTTGGCACACACTCCTTGCTTCATTCACATTCATACATCGTCTCATACATACTCTTCTGTTATTCTGACTCTTCACATGACCCGATTCAAGTATTTGATTTACTTGATCGTGCCATGTCTTTCTCGGGCGTCCTCGACTTCTTTTTCGATCCACTTTTGCATCATATATTCATTTCACACTCTTTTCTTCGTTCATTCGTTCTGTACGCCCAAACCATCTAAGCCTCCCTTTCTTGATTCTATTCATTACGCTCACATCAGCCTTGCATTCTTTCCGGATATCCACATTTTGAATACGGTCATAAATTTACCGCACATCCGTCTCAAGGATCTTATTTCCACAGCATTCAGTCTACTTTCATCCTTCGTCGGTATAGGTACTCCCTTGTGGACTGCCAGCTTCACTTCTTTGGACAATTTCTTATTTGCGCCAACAGCGTTTAGTCCTCCATTAATGAAGTTTCCTGCATTCACCCTTCTTTTAATATCCTTATCAGCCTTTCCGTCTCTCGTAAACATACTTCCTAAATACACAAACTCATCCACTTGCTCCAAGTATGTATCATTCACAACTATATTGCACGCTGTTTTCGTACTCTCTCTTTCAAACACCATGACTTACTTACATTCATCATCAACTCATTCTGCATACATACTTGGTTCATCTTAGACACGAGAAACTGTAGATCTTCCATACTGTCAGCAATCAGTATCGCATCGTCCGCATACAATAGGCAACGCACTTTCAGATTGTTCATTTTCGCGCCCAAGCCCACACTTTTCAATTCTTGCATTCAATTATCCACGTACAAATTGATCAACCACGGTGACAGTACACAGCCTTGCTTTACACCTTTTGTGATGTTAAAGCACTTCGTAAAATCACCGTTCACAAAAATCAACATTGAAGATCGGACAGACCTTTTTCCTAAGCACTTAATGTAAACTTAAATTCAGTCAAGTAAATAAAACTATCAGATCAAGTGATGGTGATGGTGATGGTGATGGTGATGGTGATGGTGATGGTGATGGTGATGGTGATGGTGATGGTGATGGTGATGGTGATGGTGATGTGGTGATGGTGATGGTGATGGTGATGGTGATGGTGATGGTGATGGTGATGGTGATGGTGATGGTGATGGTGATGGTGATGGTGATGGTGATGGTGATGGTGATGGTGATGGTGATGGTGATGGTGATGGTGATGGTGATGGTGATGGTGATGGTGATGGTGATGGTGATGGTGATGGTAATAAAGCTAAGGAGCTTCAGTACTAGTGATTCATTAGAAGAATCTCAACATAATCTGTTTCTAAACGAATCACCTTTATACAAATTTTAACTAAATCCTGTACTGTACGACAAATTCAAAAGGTACATTTTAAATTGGCTCTCATGCCCTAAAAAACTGGAAAAAAATAATAAAATTATTTTAGTTTATTAAGTGTGTCCATCTGAGGCGACCTGTCAGGTAAGTATTTTCCTTTGTGTTTTCTCTTTAAATAAATATTAATATCAACTAGAAAATAAAATCTGTGCAGCGCCCTTGAGGTGATTTTTAGAAAAACCGCGCTATACAAATCATAAAAATACTATTACTAGTTAGTTAGAAAAAAAATATATAAAATAAAAAATTAAAATTAAATTCCATTGTATTTATCATTCTAAGACATTAAAAAAAACTTTTTTTAAAGCGTTTAATTTTGAGCAGCTGATTCAAAACGAATACAGACTAAATCTTGCCACAAAACTCTTTTGCATAATTTTTCATTTTGAGAATTCGGTCGATGGCTATTAACTGAGTTAACTTTTTCTTTTGTAAAACCTTCAAGGTGTAGACTGTGCTGCAGATTGGAAAACTAGGCGTTTTTCCGTGTAAAAAAACTCAGATGAAATAAAATCACTTTATTTTCGTAGAAAGCAATTACTTTGTGGTTTGACATATTTTAAGCAAAACCGGTGAATCATAATTTTTTTTTTTTCAAAAATAAAATTACTAGTTTTTATTTCAAGCAAGCCCGCGGAATGAATAAACATGGAATTATATTAATTGTTTTTTTCTTTAATAATTGAAAAAAAAATCGATTCTTGCTAATAAATGAATCTTTATTTACCTCGGTTCGCAGTATAAGTGGAGATGTTTCGACAGCAAACCTTGTTTCCAGACATTACTGGTTTAGACAGAGCGCCGTATCTGTTGAGATTTTTTTTTAATATTTGACACAAATATTTAAATAAATAATATATTCATACCTCAATCTATTTTTCACTGCCTTTAGTTGGTTATATATTATCTCAGAGCAAGAATATATATGGAGAGAGAGCTAGATATTTTTACCCGACGTATACAAATTTATGATAAATCATTTTCTTCGGGTTTTCACGTCGTAAACGGTGAGAGCGAAAGAGACGAGACAAGTTGTCAAATAATTACGCACCACTTTTCAGTATGTAAGCATGATTTCAGTCTCCCGCGTCTCCGGCGACTCCGCCCACAACATTTTGTTATGCGACATAACAGGACATAACTCAACGGTTTTTTAGGTTTTATCCTATATTTTTGTTGATAAAAATACTGTGAAAAAGTGGTTATACAAATAAACAAAACATTATGTCGACATGTGCTATGAATTGATGTATTGCCCTAGCTACCCCCCAATCAGAAAAAAAATCAATAATCCTGACTACATAAGTATATTATTGTTCTGAGTGTATTATACCACTATTATGTTTAACTTACGGCCCTGTTTGAGTCCTCCAATTTAAATCCTTGTTTCTGAAAACAAAAAAATTCTATTTCAATCACGAAATTCGTAGAACTTCTTTTGCAAAAAATTACTCTGCAAATAATATTGTAATGTAAGTACATGGTATTTCCATAGGAAAAATAATACCTTAAATTGTAAACTTACACAGTTAGATCTTCACAATCGATTGGCAAGACATACCATCCCATTTGACCACTTCTTAGAAAACACTCATCCACTGAAAAATACATTAAAGTATCTGTTTATTCTAGATCATATCCTTCTTTTCAGGGTTTAACATCTAGATCCGTCTAGAGCCTGGTATCCCCAATTGGAGTATGTTGTGAGGTTAAAAGTAGTGGGGAGGTGAAGGAGATGGGGAAGAGGAAGAGTAAGGTTTGCAAGTATCTGGCAACTCAGATCTGGTCACCAAACACGGCTAAAGCCATTTCAAGCAACGTTTCGATTCTGAATGGTGGTCTTTCACCAGGGCGATTCTTAGAGTATCTACCACTCTGGACAATGTCGCAAATATTATTTTTGTTATATTATATGAATGAAATGTGTTATGACACTTATTAATTAAATAAAAGTTATTGGCGCACGCCGGGCTTGAACCCGCGACCTTTGGATTCGTTGTCAAGCGTCTTACCACTTGACTATGGAGGCACAAAAACGAGACAAGGAATATGAACCTAATTTAGACAACTTTTCAGAAATAAGTAAAAAAAATATTAGAAATTATTCAATTTTTTTTTAAATACTTTATGAAAATAAAAAGTTAATTTATGGCTATGGAATATCAATTTAAGGGTTGTATTAGAACATATTATGTGTATGTACTATTTAAACATAATGTGATTAATTATTAATAATACAAAAAATAATTAATTTTAAGTGTTTATGTGTTCATGATACTTTAGCATTAATTGTACAAAATAATATCAAGTAGTCTAACATTAAACCAATTCCATCATAATGCTTTGTAGCAACCATCACTAGGGAAATAAAAGTTGTGGGCGTGTTCGTGTGCCCGAATTTAGGTATATTCCATCTTACATCTGGCTTGATCAAAAAATTTCAAAAATTGAATTCTTTGGATAATTAATTTCGTTTGCCTGTCTGGGGCCTAAGAGTCGAAAGGTCTAATGTTTATTTGCGAAATCGGTTTTCTTTCAAATCTGCACAGACCACACTATTAATTTTCTACGCCAACGATAATTAAAAACAACTGTACAAAGATTGTAACTTTGCAATAAGGAAAACGTTGATCATTTTATTATCATCCAACGGTGATAAAGTGGCTACAAGACTCGAGAGTAATATCTACAAAGTAAGCGACCTTGCTTTGTACAAAATGATATCCAATGTAGTTTTATTCATAATTTAAACATTTAAATATAAACATAATAATTACATATATTACAAATAAATCAAATATGGTCATCTACTCACACAACTGAATTTGGAATTAACTCCTAATAACATTTACACAATACTATGCATACTCGTACGTAATGAATTAAAATTCCCAGTTGGGAACAAAAATATATATTGACTAAGGCACATTTTTTCAACAACTTTTTAAATCAGTGATATCGTCACTGGAAAAGCAAAGGGGCTTAAGCGACACTTTGGTCGAAAATGAGTTAAATATGCAGTTTGATCAGTTCTTTTTTCTGCATCAAATGCTCTGACTCTCGTTTGATTCTGAATACTTTTGTGGCCCTTCAGCCATCTAAAATATATTTACCATTTGGGAGAAAGCTTGACTCAAGCGACACAAGATTGAAACTTTTTTAGCTTTTCGTCACTTTAGGTAACTCAGTGAGAGCATTGAGTTACCTGAGTTAACTTTTTTCAAAATCCTACCAGGTACCGAGGACTTATGAATTTTATTGTAAAACAAAAAACTTTAAAGTGCTCGGGTGTAAGCTTTCCAAAAATGGCGTTTCAGACCTTTTGCCACTACGGCGACGATATATTGATGAAAAAACTAAAATGTAAGCCATATAATAATTGAAGAATATTGTTAAAATTACAAGTAAAATTATAACATTCTTGCAAAATGTCATAACGGCCTTAGAAATCATTCGAAATCTTCATTAATTAGGTATTCAACATTCAACTATTTAATTATTAACACAATTGACGTTTCATTTCAATTAACACAATCGCTAAGAAGAAAATTATACGATGTAACAAAAAAATATGTTTTTGATGATGAATTAATTTATTTTTGTTTCAAATTCAAGGTCAAAGAGTATTCATAAGTTCTTTTTTCCCATTTTCAATGTAATTATTTTTTGCTTTCTTATATGGATGTGAAATTTTTTGTAACCCTATAATTTTTTTCTCAACACATTCTTTGCATAAACATTTGGGACATTGTAAAATAAATACGTGAAAAGGTCATACCAACGTCATCATCAGCACTATATATTCCTATTAAGAACAAGGAGGAGATAACAAAAATACAAATTATATTCCTAGACATCTTCAGTATTTACTGTCTTGAAAACTAATCATGTGAACTTAGCTTAATATCTTTCTCCAATCTGGGTTTTTTTAAACTTTAAAATAAAATATAATGAAATCACTAATGAATGTCGACAAAGATTAACGCTTTCTTATACCGGCAAGTTTCATTGCCGAACTGAGTAAACACGTTTCATCTTATGATGTGATAGTTACACTGAACTGAAATGTATGTTGTGGTGTAACACTTACGACGGACTACGTAATCAAACATTAATCAGTGCTCAGGGGCGGACTTCTCCGGGGGCGAGCACCCGGTGCCCAGATGCTTGAAAACCAGAGCCCAACTGCCCACATACCAATATGCCAGAGCCCGACTGCTCAAATACAAGAATGCCAGAACCCGACTGCTCAAATATCAGAATGCCAGAGCCCGACTGCTCAAATACCAGAATGCCAGAGCCCGACTGCTCAAATACCAGAATATCAGGGCCCGACTGCTCAAATACCAGAATGCCAGAGCCCGACTGCTCAAACACCGGAATGCCAGAGCCCGACTGCTCAAATACCAGAATGCCAGAGCCCGACTGCTCAAACACCAGAATGCCAGAGCCCGACTATTCAAATACCAGAATGCCAGAGCCTGACTGCTCAAATACCAGAATGCCAGAACCCGACTGCCCAAATACCAGAATGCCAGAGCCTGACTGCCCAAATACTAGAATGTCAGGGCCCGACTGCTCAAATACAAGAATGCCAGAACCCAACTGTCAAATACTTCAGAAATGATGGTCACTTCAAAAACAGAAGTAATGGTTGTAGGAAGAAACTATTTTTGTTAATTTTCATAGTGAATAAAAAGAGTTCCAACTTCTCCCAACAGTCTGGAGCCAGTGGGATTATGGCATCCCCAATTGAGGTATGTTGCAAAATTGAAGGTAGTGGGGAGAAAGAGGAAGGTTGGGAAATACCTGGCTATTCAGATCTGGTCACCAAACACGGTCAAAGTCATTTCAAGCAACGTTTTGATTCTGAATGTTGGTCTTTCACCAGGGCAATACTTTGAGTATCTACCACTCTGGAACGTGCCGCAAATATAGTATATATTGTTTTAAATGAATTCAATATGAAATAAAATATATTTAAATCAAATTTATTTGCGCCCGCCGGAATTTAAACACGTGACCTCTGGATTCGTAGTGGAGCGTCTTAACCACGGAAGCCGTCAACATCAAAACGGAGTTCAACATCTTCTCCGACGGAAGCCAGTTGAAACAGGGTTCAAAACATTAAATCTATGTAGATAATGAACGAGAGAGCGCACTACAATGTCCAACCTGTCGAAAATAAGATTTATGAGAGGAATGGCCAGGGCCGGTCTTAAGACATCTCGCCCCTGTGCAGTGATTACCGATTGCACCCCCTCCACCCCTGGGGTGGGGGGGGGGGGCAAAGTCACCGGGACAGAATTTGTACCATCTCTAATGGTTCATTTCGAATTCCGGGAAGAAAAAAAGGGCATGCTGATTGGTTATTTGACCTTGGATCGCATCGATTTTAACGTATGACACTCCATAGAAAAACAGACTTTAGGTCCAAATAACTATTATGCAATTCGTAAAAAAATCCGTGAAAAAAACTTTTTCCATACATTTTTGATAGTCATTCAATGCACAGTGATGTTGTCACTGCAATAGAAAACATAATTATCCTATGATGTTTGTTATTTGAAATGATTTAGGGAAATTTTTATATGATTTAAGGAATGCTTTAAGAAAATTTAAATAAGATTTTTATTTTCACGGCACCCTTCAGAGATGGCGCCTATATTTTGCACAGTTTGAACGTGCGGTGGATCCGGCGCTGGGAATGCCAGATCCACATTATAGGATCGAGCAAGAGTCTAAACGATGCGAGATGTGTTTGGTATTGAACTCTCTACTCTTCGTAGAAAGGTCATAGACGAGGTGGCTTGGACATGTACTCAGAATGCCAGAAGACCGCCCTCCGCTCAACGGTGACACGGGTTTTGTTCTACTGCAAGGAATTTTGGACACCTGGGTTTTCAAAATTATATTCAATTCCGTAGTAAGGAGTACACTTGAGAATGGGTCGATAATTAGGTGAAGTATTCCTCGTTTTGGAGAGTTCGGAAATCTAGGATTTATCTACTTGAGAGAGTATGGTTACTATAGCTGGCGCAACGAGAGTTGAAACAAACAATACATGCATAGCGTTGGGTTTATTGTGTATCGGTATACGCTCCAGTGGCGATGTATTTACGATGTGTCATAAAGAAAGAGCCCTTTGTCTTGTTTACGCCTACTTATTGTCACTAGTGGAAAAGGGACAGCGAGTGTTCATGTTGATATTGTAAATGCGTGTCAGTTTCAGTTTTCAGTTTCAGTTATTTATTATTTTAAAAATATTACAAAATTTTTATTATAAGGCGTTTTTAAATAGAGCGAGTAAGTGTATTAATACACAATATTCATAAATATAAAACAATTAATTCTAAAAAAATATAAATCGCAATGAATGCAAAGTAAAGACAGTAAAAAATAAAACAATAAAAAAATTAGACAATTTAAACATAATTTTTCATCCAAATGATGTATAAAAAATAAATAAAATAAAACCAAGGAATAATTATACAAATAGCAGGAATGCTTGTCGTTTGAACGAAGCTTCATTTATGCAAAATATATCGACATCCGAAGCGATTCGATTCAACAACATGATTGCCCTCTCCACCGGCATGACCATTGGCAAGTTGGTCCTGCAGGCCGGGAGATAAAACAACCTATGCTGCCGATGGCGAAGATAACCATCAGGAACATAGAAATGAATGCTCTCCATGATAGCTGAGTTTTCAGACCATCCACGAATCAATCTGAAGAAATGTGTTGCAATGTACACATCCCTTCTGACCTCTAGATGGTATGTTCCGAGCATACCCAAGAGAAAGTCGGTAGGATAGAGCCACGGGTAGTAACCGTACTCCCTCAAGTACAGAAATCTCAGAAATTTCTTCTGAACCTTCTCCAACATGAGGGAGTACTTGACCTCGTGTGGACTCCAAACGATTATTATGTCCTATTCATTCAGTTTGACACTATGTACGTAAGCTATGCATCTGTGTGAGAACTCTCGTGGTGAGACCTATACCCGTGGTTCTATCCTAGTGACTCTCTCTCGGGTATGCTCGCAACCTTGAAGTAACAATATATGGAGAGAGAGCTAATTAATTTTACCCAACCTATACATATTTGGGATAAATCACTTTCTCCTGATTTTTACGTCATACACCATGAGAAAGAAAGAGACAACGAAATCTCCCAAATTATCACACCACTTTAAAGTATTGTAAGAATGTTCTTCGTGTCCCGCGTCACCATTGACTCCGCCCATACATTTTGATACACGAAATAAATTAACATAACTCAACGGTTTATTAGGTTACATGCTATATTTTTGTTTATAACAATACTGTGAAAAAGTGGTTATTTTTTTCAAATGAATGCAGCACAAGAGTCTCAACTGCTCCCAACCGTCTAGAGCCAGTGAGACTATGGCATCCCCATATAGGGTATGTTGTGAGGCTGAAGGTAGTGGGGAAGGGAAAGAGATTGGGTAGAGGAAGGTTGGGAAGTACCTGGCTATTCAGATCTGATCACCAAACACGGCTCAAGCCATTTCAAGCAACGTTTCGATTCTGAATGGTGATATTTCACCAGGGCGATACTTAGAGTATCTACCACTCTGGTACGTGCCGCAAATATACTTTTATTATGTTGATATGAATTTAATGTATTATAACACATATTAATTAAATAAAAGTTATTGGCGCACGCCGGGTTTGAACCCGCGACCTTTGGATTCGTAGTCGAGCGTCTTACCACTCGACCATGGAGGCCGTCCAATAAACAAAAACATTATGTCGACATGTGCTATGAATGGATATATAAATACCCTGTCCCTAGTTCTAGACACGCCCAGGTCTAGCCGAGTCCAGCAAAGCTCATCAAAACTGACTACAGCAGCGCTCTCTCTTGTATATTATTGCTCTGAGCTCGCAAAGTACCATCTAGGGGTCAGGAGGGATGTGTGCGCTACACATTTCGTCAGACTAAAAAGAATCGTAATGATAATTTAGTCTCCTTCAACGGAAGTAATCTACCCAACAAGCCTTCCATTGACATGCTTGGTGTAACCTTAAGTGACCAGCTGAGGCACGGGGGCTCCATCGAAGCCAGAGTTAAGTTAGCCTTTCAGAAGTTGGGCGTACTGTGCAGGGCCCGCAGATACTATAATAGTACACAACTGCTGACCTTGTACAAATCGAAAGTTCGCCCCGTTGTTGAATTTTGCAGCCACCTATGATGTGGATTAATTACCTCAAAAAACACTAGACTCTGTGCAAAAACGGACGGTGCGTTTGATAGACTCTTCTGTCTTAACAAACGGATTGCAATCTTTAGAGCAGACATCAGGTGGGAATGCTCTCCTTTTTCTACCGGTATTTCAACGGAAGATGCTACGAGGAAATTGCATTATCGATCCCTACGGCGCCGGTGCATAGTCGGAAAACTCGCCAAGCACGCGCCCAACATTTGTACACGGTCAACATTCGACACATGAGAACGGTTCGCTTCTACGACTCGTTCTTGAATTCAACAGCTCGACCATGGAATGATTTCCCGGCCTCTGTGTTTCCTCCTTTCAACAACATGGGTCTCTTCAAGACCCATGTTCACTCCTTCCTTTCCTTAAAAAGACCCTCCACACAGCATCCCCAAAGATGACATATGCCCTGACGGAAATAAAAAATAAAAAATCGCGAATGGTTCAAAAGCTCAGCTATCAGAAGCAATTCATAAGTGAATCTCGGGAAAACCTTCTGTTTTTTAGTGCTATTTCGCCTTATACCTTTATCGCAATTTATTTGTATATTGTGTGTGTTAAAATGCTTAACTGTGGTAAAATTCAGCTTTATTTTATTGAAGGTCGTTTTATACAAGTCTGAGAAGATCGTGGAAGGGTCTGTATACATTCTAAAAATAAGCAAATATGGCCTGTTCAAAAGAAAAGGTTAATTTTGTATTTTCGCGGGCTGTGTACATTCAATTATTGATTTTTTTTTTCATTATGTTGGTACACATATGTTTATCATATGTTAGCATTATCAGCCATTTTGGACTAGTGGTTTGTTTTTGACAACTGGAAAGGTTAGTCACGTTTTTGTGTGTTCTTCGATTTTTTACTTTTGAAAAAAATGGATCAAAGAATATGTATTAAATTTTGCGTTAAAAATGGAATAAAGTGCTCCGAACGCACTTAAAATGTTGACTGTGGCATTCGGCGAGTCTACTTTGTCTCAAAAAAGTGTTTATAAGTGGTACAAGCGCTTTACAGAAGGCCGAGAAGATGTTAATGACGATGAGCGTCCTGGAGTTGCAACCACGTCAACAAACGAAGAAAAAATCGAAACAGTGAAGAAAATGGTTTTGGAAAATCGTCGAATTACTAATAGGGAAGTTGCAGAGGATGTTGGCATATCAATCGGCTCATGCCATGCAATTTTCGTATTCATTTCATTGACACATAAATTGAATGAAAGAATAATTTGTTTCCCTTCGTCATTTGTGATACAGGATGTAAACCGTAAACAAACGTACAAGGTTAATAAATATTAACATTATAAAAATAAACCAATAGTTCTAATAATGTACTTTCTCTCGTATAAGTATGTTTTTCTTTCAAGTTTTATGATATATATCTTTTTAATTTGATTTATCGTTTTCACCCATATACTCGTACAGTAGGTATTATTTTTATTATTTCCATTCAACCAAACTGTCATATTCATCTGCCATAACACAGGGACATACTAGCATGGTGAGCGAAAGATGTATCACTGTAGCAACATTGTTTTTCAAGAAGTAATAAGAAAAAAATAAATAATAATTTTAAATAAATATTGATAAAAAAAAGTCAAATGTAGCCGTGTAAAAATTTAAGAATGTACTTAAAATTACGGGCAAAATTATAATTTTCTCCCAAAATGTCATAACTGCCCGAGAAATAATTCAAAATTTTTGTTAATTAGGTATTCAACGTAATTATTTACATAATTAACGTTTTAATTTAATTAAAACAATCTCATTTCATTAAGATATAGGACAAAGGTCAATAAAACATTGTCGAGAAGAATGTATATATTACGTTTGATGATAAACAATTAATAATAATACTATGCTAATTTTAATGCAGTTAAGCAGGGGGCCCCACATAAATTTGAGAGGTTATTCTGCATTCAAGGTGTCTTCCTTTCGCGGATGATCTAAAAATATTCACTGAAATACAAAATTTAGAAGACTGCAATTGAATCCAGTCAGACATTGGTAGAATTGTTGACTGTAGTAAAAGAAATCAGATTGAGTTCAATATTTCGAAACGTTTCATTTTGTCTTACACGAGAGCGTATCATACTTGGTTTTACCGGTATAATATGAACGACCGAAGCTTAAAACGTGTCCCACTATGAAGGATCTTGGGATCATATTTGATAGTAGGCTATCATTTCATGCTCATATCGAAATGACCTGTGGCACTTCATTGAAAATGCTGGGTTATACGCACTGCGAGAAATTTTAGAGACATCCGGGTTCTCACAATATTATTTAATTCCTTGGTAAGAAGCAGGCTGGAGAGTGGATCAGTGATTTGGAGTCCGCACGAGGAGAAATACTTCTTCATGTTGGAAAGGGTTCAGAAAAAAATTCTAAGATTTCTCTACTTGAGGGAGTACGGTTACTACCCGTGGCTCTACCCGACTGACTTTCCTTGTGTATGCTCGGAACGACCATCTGCGGGTCAGAAGGGATGTGTACATCTTGACTTCTTTAAATTGATACGTGGATGTTTTGAAAACTTTTTGGAGAGCATTGTTCCCGATGGTTATCTTCGCCATCGGCAGCATAGGTTGTTTTATCTCCCGGCCTGCAGGACTAACTTGCCAATGGCCATGCCGGTGGGGAGGGCACTCTTGCTGTTGAATCTCATCGCTTCGGATATCGACATTTTTGCGTCAGTGAAACTGCATTTAAACAGAAAGCTTTATTGCTTTCAATCAATTTTTAAAAGATAATATATAGTATATTAACGGCACGTTCCTGAGTGGTAGATACTCTAAGTATCGCCCTGGTGAAAGACCCCCATTCAAAATCGAAACGTTACTTTAAATGTCCAGATCTGAATAGCTATCTGTCAACCTTCCTCTTCCCCATCTCCTTCCCCTCCCCACTACCTTCTGTCTCACAACATACTCCCAACTGGGGATGCCATAGTCCCGCTGGCTCCAGACAGTTAGGAGCAGTTGAGACTCTTATGGGGTATTCACATTGGATAGCCAAGTACCTGTCAACCTTCCCCTTCCCCATCTCTTTTCCCTCCCCGCTATCTTCTGCCTCACAACATACCCTAACTGGGGATGCCATAGTCCTGCTGGCTTCAGACCGTTGGGAGCAGCTGAGACTCTTGTGCGGTATTTACATTAAAAATCACCTTTTTTCATTAAACTTTTCTTCTTTCCACAGGAAAGCGGATATTCCTTTAAAAGATGAAAGTGGAACGTTGGTTTGCTGTGGAAACTATTCCACTTACATAATGAAAAGGGTTGGGCTTTTTAAATTTTATTTTCATTCACTATGAAGTCGGATGTAATTTTGAAAGTGAATGGAAGAAGAAGTCGGGGACGCCCGAGGAAGACATGGCACGATCAAATAAATCAAATACTTAAGTCAAGTCATGTGAAGAGTCAGAATAACAGAAGAGTATGTATGAGACGATGTTCGAATGTGAATGAAACAAGGAGTGTGTGTCAAGACAGAGTCGTATGGCGGTCCGTCCTCTCTGCCTACCCCTGCGGAGAAACGGCGTGATGGTTAGTTAGGTTAGTAAAACATCGTCGAGTAGAATTTATACATTACGTTGTACTATGTTTTATGATAAACAATTTTAATAATAATATTAAGCGCACAGAGGCGGCCGATGTGAGGGGCGGCCATTTTGATCGGTGAAAATCGTTTTATTTTTATTTTAGTCGTATACATAATACAAAAAATGTATAATGTCATATGTAACTATGGAAACTATGTTAGATAGTAATGTAAAAATTAAGAATATGCAGCTATTCAGATTGCATTCTTGTTTTTGACATGTGCTGAGGTTCTCCATGGTAGTAAAAGCTTAGTGAAAGCATGTCTTGAGAGATACGAGTATATGGACACACCTTAGAGCAATAATATACAAGAGGTAACGCTGTAGATCGATCTGTAGTCAGTTTTTACTAGGTTTTACTGACTCGGTTGGACCTGGGCGTGGCTATGTATAATTATTAATTATTAAAAATATTATTTAGTGATAAAAAAACGGTTTAAAAAAATAATAATCTGCGATGTAAGTATTTTTACACTTCAAAATAATTATTTAACTAACTATGTAGTTAAATATCACAAGGGTGAGCAGAAGGATATACTGCCACACAAATTTGTCTTGGCACATACTCCTTGATTGATATTCATACCATATCAATAAGCTCTCATGCGGAACAATATCGTCACTGAGCGGATCCGGACGTTGGTGTGAATCAGCCTTTAAAGCGGTGTGAAATTTTGCCAAAATGTTGTTGTCTCTTTCTCTTTTACGGTATACGACGTAAAAACCCGGAGAAAGTAATTTATAGGTACTGTTACTCCAAGGGACACACGAGATTCAATGTTAATACAACACCTTACATTATAATGATTGTATTATATTTCAAAAATATATACGAGGCCTGTTCAAAAGAAAAGGTGAATTTTGAATTTTCGCGGGCTGTGTGCATTCGATTATCGATTTTTTTTGTTAATGTTGGTACACATATGTTTATCATATGTTAGCATTATAAGCCATTTTGGATCAGTGGTTTGTTTTTGACAACTGGAAAGGTTAATCACGTTTTTGTGTGAACTTCGATTTTTTACTTTTTGAAAAAATGGATCAAAGAATATGTATTAAATTTTGCGTTAAAAATGGAATAAAGTGCTCCAACGCACTTAAAATGTTGACTGTGGCATTCGGCGAGTCTACTTTGCCTCAAAAAAGTGTTTATAAGTGGTACAAGCGCTTTACAGAAGGCCGAGAAGATGTTAATGACGATGAGCGTCCTGGAGTTGTGGAAAAACAAATCATGGATTTTATTCTTTGATCCATTTTTTTCACAAAGTATAAAATCGAAGAACACACAAAAACGTGACTAACCTTTCCAGTTGTCAAAAACAAACCACTAATCCAAAATGGCTGATAATGCTAACATATGATAAACGTATGTGTACCAACATAACAAAAAAATATGATAGTCGAATGTACACCGCCCGCGAAAATTCAAAATTCACCTTTTTATTTTGAACAGGCCGTGAACATATACACAAAAAAAAAAACAAAAAAATGTTCCATACCAATATATTACGGCCTTACCAAGGCTTGTGGAACTAACCCAGCTTTAAGCACCTGATTTAAAACTTTGGACCTAACCTAGATGCTAAGACCTGGCGCAGATACTAGAATTTCATATAGACACTGGGATGTCACATAGATATAAAAAACCTAACCTGTACGCTAAAATCTAGCGATGGGAAAAGCTTCACAGATTTGTGAATGCTTCACGAATTGATGCTTCTTCAAAATGAACCCTTCACGATGAACCCTTCAATTGAAGTAACATATTAATCATAGCATTCCTCGTCGGGGGGAGGGGGAGGGGGGGGTTAAATAATAATATTTTCGGGGCAGCTCTCCCAACCTCAGAGTAACAATATAAAGAGACCATACTAATTTGTGACAAATCGTTGACAAACTCGCAAAATATAGCTCTCTCTTTATGCTCGGTTATATAAGCATATGAGAAAAAGAGACAAACAATTGTTGAAACCTATCCACGATTTGGGGCGGGCTAAATGAAATGTCTTCATTATTTAATCCGCACAAACTTCAGACACTTTTGAACTGTCAGGCGAACGGACTGTCAAAAGTACGTAAATATTTAAAAACTTGAGTTATTTTTTGTGTAATATCTAGCAAAACATCATGGCCACATGTTCTATGCTTGTTTGCTTTAATCGAAGTACAAAAGGACCAAAAAAACAGTTTTCACACGTATGTACCATAAAAATCGTCTTTTTAGTTTGATCTCAAATATTTAACATCCTAACCTACAAAACAACTAGTAACTTACACCAATATGTAATTAATCTTTGGACTATTCGTTCCAATTTAATAAACTTCCGTTTGAAATGAGTTTTAATGGATTCGTAATATGTTTAACTTAAAAATATTTACGAGAATGTCAAAAAAATTTTCAAGAACGGGGAATTCCCCTTTTGTACGGCTTCTAAAAGTATCCCGGTCTCTTTCTTTCTCATGATACTAACGCAAAATTGTTCGCGAACAGATAAAGACGGAATAATGTTTATCTTTACGGTTTTCTTCGCATCCGATTGGCTGGAAGCATATACGTCATACCTCCCTTGGTCAATCCTTGGTCAAAAAGTACGGACAAAATTTCGCAATGTTAGGTCTCTAAGTTACTCTAAGCTCCCAACCACATAAATTGATGTATGTATGTGCATTATTCTATGGCAAAAATTATAGCTTGTAGAAAAACGATGATGAATTGTCTATTACTGGTTTCTCTTCTATGGTTTACGGATGACAGCTGTCAAAATTGTTTGAATCTTAAGTGTATTCAAGGTTTGAATTGACATTGTTTCATGACTTAAAAGGGATGATGTACAATGAGTAGGCACAAGGAACTTGCAAAAAGCAAATGAAGTACTAGCAACATTTCCAGTTTCTGTAAGAGCGATATAAACTTCTTTCAGGGCTTGAGATACGATTTGAATATTCTTACTGTACACAGTTTGACAGTTTGGTTAGCAATAGGCTGAATATTGCGCAAATGACGATTCATATTAAAGGCATTTCCCCCCTTTATGGATATAACTTCAGAACAAAAGTTGCATTTGGCCTGGTAAACCTCAACTTCCTTAAAATAAACCCATATTTCACTTTTTCTTTCTCGTTGAACGGCCAGTCATAATTTTAGGTAGAGATTGAAAGGTATGTTTGTAAGCTGAGATATTTTAAAAGTTCAACAAAATAATTCGTTCACAATTCAAAATTACCAAAAAACACTCGGAAAAACTAGTGTCGTATAGACAAAACAAACAAAGAAATCATAAGCAAATGTCACGAGTACGTGCGAGGGAACGGATAGCTAAAAAGATACTTCATTGCTTCATTCATTCTTCGAACTAAAATCGAAGGAAGAAGGGAATGAACAATTGAACTGTGGATGATGCAATATTTCAGTCTTTCGAACGAATGAAAAATTGAAGTTCGAAGTAGATGCCATAGATTGTTCAATCGGAAGTACCAACTTAACCAACTTCAATTGAAGTATTTGTTCAATGAAAAATGAATGAAGTTGGGACTGCTGTCAAAAGAAGTACTTCTTTGAAACAGTTCTTTCAAAACTGTCACAACGCTACTAAAATCTAACTTCTATGTTAGTTATAACGTATACTAGAACGACATGTGGATCATGGAACTTTTTTCCATAAGTAGATTATAGAAATACTTAGAGTAACCTAGAGACCTAACTTTGCGAAATTTTGTCCGCACTTTTTGACCAAGCAATGACCAAAGGGTGTGGCCTAAACTCGGAGTAAAATCACTAACAGGGTTGTCACAAATTAAGTAAATTAGGTATTTTGTTGTGAGTAGGTAGTTGTAAATCATTAAAAAGAATGAATGTTGTATATTTTTTTGTTTATTCAAATATACATTAATCAATAAGATTATTAAAATCTTATTTATAGATAAAAATATAAACGAATTAAATTATTAGTACAGAACATTTTATAATACATATTATAAAATGAACTTCAGTTCCATCAACAAAATAGTTTACAAACAAAAGTAAAATAAAAAAAAAAATGTACGGTGATAACAGATGTTAAATCATTTTCTTAACCTTGGAGTAAGAATATATGGAGAGAGATCAATTTTTTTTTACCTATATAAATTTGCGATAAATCACTTTCTCTGCGTTTTACGTCGTACACCATGAAAGAGAAAGAGACACAAAAAATTCACAAAACATGACACCGCTTTTAAGTATTGTAGGGATGTTTTCCGTCCCGCGTTATTTTGTAAGGAAATTTCGAATGCAGATAATAATAACAGTGAACTTATATAGCACAGTTTTGTGATATTTCACGTCAAGTGCGCTTCATACTTAATTAATTAAGCTAATAATTCTAACTAACAAGGAGAAAATAATATATAATATGTATACAAAATTAAAACTATCTAGATGCATATCGTTATCATAAATCATCAGAGAACAGGTTCAGAAATGGGTACAATAGTGCATGTGCACATCAATAGATTTAAAAAAAACAATTAACTAGAAGCTAAGGGTATAAAATCCAGATGAAACGTATGAATTCATATTAACATATTTGTTAAATCAAAGAAAAAGAAATTAGATTTTTTCTCGTCTTTTTTCATCCTTTGGAAATCTAAAAATAATTAAATAAATAATAATATTCCAATTTTGGCATAGCCCTGAATCTGGGGACGTAACCGAAATTTTAAATATAACTAAGAGATAAACACTATTCTGTCTTTATCTGTTTGCCAACAATTTAGCGTTAGTATCATGAGAAAGAAAGAGACCGGGATACTTTCAGAAGCCGTACAATATGGGTATTCCCCACTGTAATGGTTTCTTATGTGACAGCTAGTAAATATCTCTAAGTTAAAAATATTACGAATCCACTAAAACTCATTTCAAACGGAAGTTTATTATATTGGAACGAATAGTCCAAAGATTAATTACATATTGGTGTAAGTTACTAGTTGTTTTGTAGGTTAGAATGTTAAATATTTGAGATCTAACTAAAAAAGACGATTTTTATGGTACATACGTGTGAAAACTGTTTGTTTTTGGTCCTTTTGTACTTCGATTGAAGCAACCAAGTATAGCACATATGGCCATGATGTTTTGCTAGATATCGGACAAAAAATAACTCAAGTTTTTAACTATTTACGCACTTTTGACAGTCCGTTCGCCTGACACTCCAAACGTGAATGAAGTGCGTACAGATCAAATATCGCGGACATAGTATTTAGCCCGCCCCAAATCGTGTATTGGTTTCAACAATTGTTTGTCTCTTTTTCTCATATGCGTATAGAACCGAGCATAAAGAGAGAGCTATATTTTGCGAGTTTGTCAACGATTTGTCACAAATTAGTACGGTCTCTTTATATTGTTACTCTAAGTAGAAATATTACCTGACCTATCACACAAATATCAGAACCTAAGAAATGATTTAGGTCCTGGGTGTAGGTTCAAGTTGTCTAGATAGTTCCTAAGTTAGATCCTAATATATCACTCAAGTTTTCAAATCTAACTAAGAGGTGCAAGTTCTTGGTAATAAGTCGTAGTAGAAAAGAATCTGAGTGGTCAAACGCGTCGGATTCCTACCCGGGCGTCGTTTGTTCAATTCCTCTGCTAGCTAAATCCTCCATCATTGCACAAGCAACATCTTTCACTTTTTATGATGACAGTAGGAGTTTTTCAAAAAATTCACAGGTTATTCGTAACCTTTTTTTCTTTCTTTAGAAAAATTCGCTACTTTACGAGAGAGAATCTGTACTACGACCCATCTCCTTTGAATCAGTCTTTCCTCCGTGCTCCACTACTGAGCTTAATGCAAAGTGGGGGCATCTTGAAGAATTTGTGGCTTGAAGGGGTATATCTTTAATTGCGCGTATGGTGTTAATTTGCAACATTTCTAAACGTCAATCTACCCAACACAATATTATAAAATCATCGCCTACGACGCAAACAGGTGTATTTCATATTTAGCAAATTTCCGAAAGAGCCAAAAAACTTTATTTTTTGCTGGATTCTTACACATTTGATTACATGTTTCGCTAATGGAGTCAAAAGATAAAACCAGGTTATAAAATGTTAGAGATGTACTGCTTTGCAACACAAAGGATAAATATTGAATAATTTTTGTACTTATATCTTTTTAAAGGTTTTTTGAGATACTTTTGTGTTGTAGGCGACGAAATGAAAAGGACATAATTTTTGTTATTACCATTTCCTGACTTCATTTTCAATTATTTAAAAAAAAAAATTTTAAGTAAATCGCAATAATGCCGTCTGTAAATAATTTAAAACTGACTTCAAAACTAACGCACTTTAATAATTATTAGAAAAATTTGTGTATTGATAGCTTTGACTTTTTTTAATATTACTGATTTCTCAGTAAAATTACCATGGGTTATCAATATTTATAAACATCTTAGAAACATATTTTCTTTCTTTTGTGCTGAATCCGTCGAATATATATTTCTCTTTGATTTATTTACAACTTTGTCTATGACTTCTAAGATATTAATTTTATCTCGGTAACATGTGCCTCTTTGACAGTTGAAATACTTGTGTTGAAGTCAAAATATTTTGCATTGTACGTTCTTCCGTGATTCTAAAAAATGACGGACTCCGGCGATGAAAACGAAGTACTACCTTCTGGCCCTATAGACAATGCGTGGGCAATGAAAATTCCTAAATTTAAACCAGAAGATAATCCTCACAGATTATTAGAAGAAAGTGCATTCGCTACATTATTTCCGAGCTACCGAGAAAAATACCTCAAACAGTGTTGGCCCCTAGTTCAAAAGTCATTGGGTGAATATTTTATAACCGCAGAATTAGATCTCGTTGAAGGAAGTATGACAGTAAAAACTACCAGAAAGACTTGGGATCCATACATTATAATCAAAGCCCGCGACATGATTAAACTTTTATCTAGAAGCGTCCCATTCGAACAAGCCGTCAGAGTCCTGCAGGATGACATAGGAGCTGATATCATCAAAATATCTTCCATGATAAGTAATAAGGAAAAATACATAAAGAGAAGGCAACGGCTCATTGGTCCCAACGGTTGCACATTAAAATCCATCGAGTTATTAACTAACTGTTACGTGCTAGTTCAAGGCAGCACAGTCTCAGCCCTCGGGCCGTACAAAGGTCTAGTTCAGGTAAGGAGAATAGTGGAAGACACCATGAACAATATCCATCCCATTTATAATGTGAAAGCTCTTATGATTAAAAGGGAATTAGCGCGAGACCCAAAGCTGAAGAACGAAAGTTGGGAGAGATTCCTGCCCAAATTCGCCAGTAAGAATCTCAGCAAGAGAAAACAACCCAAGAATAAGAACAAGAAGAAGGCCTACACTCCGTTCCCGCCTCCCCAGCAAGAGAGCAAGGTGGATATGCAGCTGGCGTCGGGAGAATACTTCCTGGCAGATGAGCAGAGAAAGAACCGGCTGCAGAAGGAGAAGGAGGAAAAGCACGCCACGGCAGCCAAGGCACGCCAGGAGCGGCGCCAGAAAGACTTCATCCCGCCCACGGAGAAACCCAAGGAGCCCAGCGAGGCGCAACCCCGGCTAGATGTGAAGGCTCTCAAAGCCAAGATGAAGAAAGCTTCCAAAGGACAAAAGGTCAAAAAATCTAAGTAAAAACATTTATAAAATATTCTTTTATCATTTCTCCTTCGACTAAATCATTTCAAATTTAATTACTTTGTTTCATTGATTGTTACATCTCAAAAAATCTCCTTTACCTTTTTATTTATTTTTTATGTGACACCTCATGAGAGCGTCCTTATCTATACGGTTTACACACAGGGGAACTATATCGCCACCCAGCTGGGCAACATTGTGAGATAGGTCAAGACGGGGATTTTTTAATGCTGATCTTGAAGAGACCCGGATTAAATGAAGGAAGAAAGACGGATACCAGTAGCTCGTTCCAATTACGAACCGACTTACACAAAAACGAGTCGGATTAACGACCCATTCTCATGAAGCCGACATCAACTGTGAATGGGTGTTCCATTTGCATCCGTCAAGTTCTTATGCGCAGGAGATCAATGCTGGTAGCTCCTTCGAGCAGGCTCCATTGAAATTAGTAGAACGGACTCAGTATACCTATGTTGCGTCTGTGCATTAGAGACGACCATCCAATAAACCTGAATAATGCATTAAAACATTTTAATATAAAAGAAAAAGTCACAACAGAAGAAGAATAAAAAAATTATTTCATAATTTTAATCAATTTTAAATTAGGTACAGCCTTTCTTTTAACAATGAATTCTTTCCCCGACATATACTTTCTAAGTGGCTCTGGAATGCTAACTTTTCCGTCTTTCTGCTGATTCGTTTCCAGAATAGCAATCAGCATTCGGGGCACGGCGCAGGCCGTTCCGTTGAGGGTGTGGGCGAAGGCACTGGTCGCTTCACCTCCCCGGGAATACTTGATGTCCAGCCTTCTGGACTGGTAATCCGTGCAGTTGCTGCAACTTGAGATCTCCCCAAAGGTTTTACGTCCTGGCATCCACGCCTCAATGTCATATTTTCTGTAGAAGTGAAAAACCAATTACGTATATATTTATAATTTAAGTGATGCACTACAACCACTTCGTCTGAGTTTCATTACTTTTTTTGACTTCTAGAACAATAAAAAACTTTGGAACAAATTAATAATATTGCATTTTGACACGCGTTTTTTTTTTACAGTTAAATGAGAAAAGACACTGTTAGTTCAAAATTATTGCGACTTTCAAATTCCAGACAGAAAAATATTTGCAAATTTCATGATACCAGCGCTCACCAATTGAGTGATTTACTGCTTCGCCACATAGATTTTCTGCTAATTAGGATAATCAAAGTATAAAATGAAAATTATACATATTGGTATGTAATGTACGTATACCAAATAAAAATCATGTGTAATTTTGTGAAGTTAAAAAAAATATATATTCAGCATTATTTATTTTTATTATTCAAAAGCGTGAAGAATAAATTTTGTAGGCATTTCTACATATATTCACCTGTAGGCAGGTGCTCCCAGTTCATGCGGGGGCATATCCAGGACCCGCATGTGCAGGCCTAACTTCCCGAAGATCTCCTCTTCAATGGCGCAGAACTCTTCGAGGAAGGCATCAGAATCCTCGGGACGAGTTACGCCAAACATTTCTACCTTTGTGAACTGATGTACTCTAAAAACAGAGATAGATTGTTAAAGTTGATCTTATCCAGGAATCAATTTACAAATTGAGACTATGGGATAAAGTTCTAGATAAGAATGTATCTAAATAAAACAAGATCACAAAATAAATAAAATGTAATATGAGTTGCAATGAGACAGGAGGTCATAAAGAGTAGACAAATAATGGATACACAAACTTATTCAAATATTTCTGAGAAGGAAAAAACCCACGAAAGAAAAAAAACTGGACATGGAATGGATTAAATTGCAAAGCAAGCACCTAATATCAATAACAAAATTTTCAGTGGATTGTTAACACCTAGTGAAAATGTTACATAATACACAGTGTTTCAGGATGGTACCATGAAACTTCAGGTGATTATTCACAATAGTCTAAAAACAAAAATAAGTTTTTCAAACGGCAATTCTATTTTCCAAAAAAAAAATTTATAGATAACGATAGTTGTTGAAAATTGGATTTTAGTCGTAACTTTACAATAGATCAATCGTTTATCAAATCATCGGTATAAAGGATCAGTTACACGTTACCGTACACAAATAGATAATATGACTTTATTTGAGCCTTAATGAAAAATAATAATTACTTTTTGCCTTAGATTTTCATAATTAATCAATCGTCCCCTGGAGTTTCGCCGTACCACCCTGAAACACGGTGTATATTGTTGCGGTATACGGTTCTTACAGGCTCAAATGATAATACACATTCTTTTAATCTCCTGTATACTAACCTTCAACCAATCTTAACCCTTTTTTTAACCTTACTATTTTCCCCTCAAACTGTGTTTTGCCGCCAACCATCTGTCCAAATCAAATACTTTGCTTTTATTTAGTACACTTTTGAAATGGAACACCATTCAAATAAAAATTCAAATCTAATAGGAAACTACCTATCCCACTTTCATTACATAATATTTCAATATGGTGGAAATATTGGAATAACCTGTATATTCCTCTCTGGTCTATGATGTTGGAACTTTCAGCTCTGTAGCACCGGCTAACAGCGGCCAGTTTTAATGGTAAGTCTTCTTCCTTGTGGACTGTGTGCATTAGCAGACCAGCCAGAGACATCTCTGCCGTTCCCGAAAGACACAGCTCGGCACCGTGGTGCGTAGAGTCTAAAGAATATATCTGGAAATAGTCACAAACGAAAAACATGAAACATCTTGCATATTATATGGTACTTGTAATTGTGTGTACCTAATTAGTAATGCACAAATGGTGGTGACGCTGCAATTGGGTAAAGAAAAAACCTGGATTAATTATCTAAGGTAGGATTATAGCATTAAAAACTATGTTAGATATATATCACAGTACGTACTAGTGGTCCTTAGTTATAACATATGTAGATGATAGGTTGTAAGATAGATCAACTTTGCATTATATATTTATTAATAATATTCACCTGTGTGACAGTTGTCAAATAGTTAACAGTGTGATTAAAGAAGAAAATGTGATGATTAACTTACTTGAGTTCTGTCTCCCGTGGTAGTCATCCCGCAAGATTCTATAACATGACTTGGCAAAACATCGGGAACCGAAATCAATTGAAAGCCTTTATCTAGTAAATGATTCACCGAGTACTTTATCAAAGCTTCTTCGAGTTCTGCCAAATCACTCATAAAGTAATAACTGCGATGTCCAGTCATGGGGCCCAATTGGTCAGTCCTCATGATATTGAAATATCTCGCTATGTCAGCAAACTCTATAGGCTGGTAGTCTCCAAACTCGGGCATTTTATTTATTAACTTAACTATCTTTGGTTCGTTGCCATAGTTCTTAACTAGATGGTGAGTTTTATTTGGAATTTTTCTTGCTTCTTCGTATAATAACAGCCCCAAATTCTCAACTTTCGAAGAATCGTTATTTTTTGCATCTAAATACTGTTTATAAATATCAATCACATTTTTTATATTGCCTACGCCTTTGCGATTATTTATATCGGTCTGGATTTCTTCGAGGTTGTCTTCGTTGCATAAATATGGCAAATCAAATTCCATCAAGTCTTTTGAATGTGATGAACATTGTCGGAGGTTAGAAATTAACCTTACTTTACGTAACAAGTTAGACATTTTTAAACTTATCATTTTTCTTGAGTTAAACAATTGATAATACTATAAAAGGTTTATGTGATTCGCAATATTATGTAGGTGCAGTCATCCAAAAATATTTTTAGTGTATGTTGTGATTTTATTTTTACTATTGACAGATGACATACATAGAAACACATGGAACCAAGGAAGAGAAGTAATTCGAGTGTGATGAAAGTGGAAACAGTATTGAGTAAAATAACTTGCTAAGCATTAATATATTTTGCTTGGTGTGCTAAGCCGCTTTCGATGGTTGCACTCGTCACCATTCAATATTTTTTTGTGATGTAACACATATTTCAATGTTGACAAAATTATACTATTGTTTTGTGTACCGTTTTACTATTTAAGTGCAATATATTTTAAACTTCGGTAGTCTAGGTTCTAGAAGAACATTATTTATGTTCCATTTAGGTGTTCTTTTATGTAAACCTACTCACTCAATTATACAAACTGATATACAAGTTTTCTTTCTTTTATAAATTATTTCTAAATGCTAAGATGACGATTATTTTAATATGAATCCAAAGATGGCGGGTTCAAGCTCGCCATGCGTAAATAATTTTTATTTAAATATTATGTGTCATAACGCATTTAATTAATATAAAATAATTTAAAGTTTACATAAAAAAAACGATTCCAGTGACCAACAAGACACCGAGACAAAGTAACCAGGACCGGAATAACAAACATCTCTAATCTCTAGTTCTTCTGAAATATTATCTTCTATGGAAATCTCGCTCCCGCCAAATTTTCTGCAATTTTGCTGTCATAGTGAATTTTACAATTTTTAAACAGGGAAATAAATGTGTATTAATTGTCCTAAAAGTATTTCTGTGTCATATTGCACATAATATGCACTGGGCCTTCGTTGTTTTGCACTTGTTTGGTAAGAACATTATCTACCAAAGGCAGTAAGTGATACTAAATGAGTTGCTCGTAACCTTGTGTTTTTTGGAACAAAGCAAAATGCCTGTGGGTACGGATTTGCCGCCTTCGAATATTGAGGATGGTGAACAATCTGTTAAATTGTCCCCTAAAACTCCCAATCGAGTCCTGAAAAGAAGCTTACCTGTCGATGAAAATCAAAGTCCAAATGAGAAAATTACTCCGAACAGGTTGGTATACAGAAAATACATCGTATCATATTATTAACCATGCCGAATCTAATAAACTTTGAGAAGACAGAAACAACATTAAATCAACTACTTTAGGCAGACGACGTCAAGAGACACAATTAAATGGAAGTATAAATAGAAAAATAAATGGATATTGGGGAAGTAAGGATTGTGGGCTAAGGTTTATTCTGATTTCCGTAATCTCTTGAATGTCTTCCATAGAAATATGCATTTGAATACCATTGAAGTGAATGACGTCTTATATTTGTGCAACTTTTATTACGCATGTAAATCTCTCGGGTTAGATTATTTGAACTATGATTTTGTGTAGGAAAACCAGAGCGTCAGCTCGCCAATCGGCTGGAAAGCAGCCGACTATGCTAGACATGTTCAGTAAGAAGAGGCCACGAGATGAGGAGGAAAACGACCAGGTGATTTAAAATTATACTAGTTTTACCACCGCCTTCGTCTGAGTTTCAAAACCCTTTTTTTATTATCGAACAATTGAAAAGTATAGAACAAACAATATGGTGTCTTGACGGTTAGTGAACATTTTTCTCCAAGTTCATTATTTAAATGACATTGTGAGTTGAAAATAGTTACATTGACCTAAAAATTCCCAACACAAAACCTTGCAAATTTCAAGATTGTAACATTTCAAGAGTTTTTGTTGCTTCTGATAAATAGATTTCTGCTTCATTCTTGAGTTCGTGTCCTTAGCTTCATTTTTGGTAAATTTTACTCAACAACATTCCACTTGTGAAAAAAATTGCCACCACCATTTTCTTTTTAATACAATGTTGTTACGCCAATGGTAAAAAGCCATTTTCGTAAGGATCTTAGGACTTTACAATGGACATCAGAACATCTAGACGGACAATCCTCATATTAGATGGACGGAAAAAATCCGAAGTAAATGTATTTTTACCCAGAATCAGCAATCGAGAAAGTCAAATACGTAGGCCATTATGCCACGAAGGTCATTTTATATTCTTAATTTAACTATATTATCAACGCTTGAATGTCTATTTTCAATGTGACCTTTATTACAGAGAGCCGTAAAACCTAAAGTTGATGAAAAAAAGTCTTCTGAAATTATCATCAAAACTCCAACGGAAATCAATAATGATGCTCTCACTAAAAAAGACGAAGGAGTACCAGCTAGTTCAACGTCCAAAAAAATAGACGAAAAAGTAGAAAAGCTGTCAGTTGTTGAAAAGAATGACGCTGTTGGCAAAGATAACTCTGCTAACAAGGATGAAGCTGTTAGCAAGGTTGAGGATGTTAAAATGGACAGTGTAGAAGAAGGCAGTGGTGAAAAGGATGTTGAGAAGATGGAGGCCAAGGAGGTGGTGGAGCGATGCGCCAGCTGCTGCCAGATTGTGAACGATCCTGAAGTGAAATATTACCACGGCCACCCTCAGGACTCGGTAGAAGAGTATATCGCCCTCACTGATGAGAAGTTGGTGCTCACCACCAGTGAGTATTCCTTTGTTATTTACTTTTTCTATAATGGCACATTCAGGTCTTGCACCGCCATTCCTGAGGTAAAATAGCTCCGGAAGCTACTTTATCAAGGTTAAAACATTCATACCTCACAATGTCAACTGGCGAAAAAACACTTTATATATATATATATATTAAAAGTAAGATACTTGAATTACTTGCTGTACTAATTTGATGACACTGGAACTCACAGATTTCCCCTTTATAGATATATTATAAGTAAGATACTTGAATTACTTGCTGTACTAATTTGATGACACTGGAACTCACAGATTTCCCCTTTAATATGAGATATTATTTAATATGATGATGTGGTGTGAATTGAAAATGTATATAATTCCAGGTGACGAAGGAGACATTACGGAGAGGCCCCACGTGAACATAACGGGATTCTCCCTGTACGACCGCGAAGGCCACCTGTGCCCCATTGATGGGGGCCTCATTGAGTCGGACGTGCGCCTCTTCATGTCCGGGTACCTCAAGTCCATCTGCAGTGACTCTCCCGACATTGACTCTGATTCCCTCCCTGTTAAGGAAGTGGGCCCCATTGTGGAATGGTAAATATATTGTTATTCTTCTGGGAAGCTGTGCTCTATCCATTTGAATCATATTAATCAGATAACATTTAAAATGCGAACACGCAATAAGTTAACATTGTTGCATTTTAGGGGCATCCACGGTTTTGACGGAGGTCAACAGAATTGCATAATTCTGTCTACTGCGTTTGGAGAGTACAATCTGTTGAAGCCCAGCGAAGAGTACACCTGCGTCATGGGCGACTTCTACGAGAGAATCCGAATCAGCAAAGTGACAATAGAGTATTTGGAAGAATTCCACTACCTGCAGCCCACTTATGAGGATTTACTTCTGGTCATCAAAGAGAGTTCCATACCGGAACTTGACGATATGATGATGACAGAAGAAATGTTACATAAACACGCCAGGTATATTTGTGACCAAGTTGTCAGCTTGGAAGTCGACGATGAGGACGAGCCGCCACTCATCACTCTTCCCTGCATGAGGGAACTCATTAAACTATTTGGAATCAAATTTGGTAAAAGACAAACCAAGCCCAAGCTTCAACACAAGAAGAAAGCGGCCGCCACGTCGTGGACCAAAGCCACCACAACTTCTCTTGTCAGGAACACCTTCGAGATGTTCTTCTCCAACCAGCTAGAGCAGCAAGCGGAGAAGGACATGGTCCTCAGGAGGAAGCGGTGCGGTATCTGTGACACTTGTCAGCTCCCCGACTGCGGGAAGTGCTCTGCTTGCCGCGCCATGGGCAAGTTTGGGGGTGCCGGCAAGACCAAGAAGGCCTGCGTACAAAGAAACTGCCCCAACATGGCTGTCGAACAAGCTGAAGAATCAGATCCAGAAGATGAAGAAGAATACAGACAGCTCTCGGAGAAGAATAACTCCAACTCCATGGAAGATGGTGTACCTGTGAAACTCACTGGGGCCGGAGTAAAGAAACATCCAATGGGTCGGAGAGCCTGTGAAGTCAGAAATGAATAAAGTGTATTACGAAAAGGTTAAAATAAATGAGCTAGAAGTTCAGATTGGAGATTTTGTGATGGTGGACACAATTTCCCCCAGTATTCCCCATTTAGTGACCAAAATCACCTACATGTGGAAGGAAGCCATGACCCCCAAAGCTGGATTCTTTCACGGCCAAGTGTTCTTTAGGGCCAGCGAGTCGGTTCTTGGCGAGGTCAGTGATCCACGTGAAGTGTTCCTCGCTGATAGGTGCTGCAATGGGGCCCCTCTGTCCTCGGTACTGAGACTTGCTCATGTACAGAAAAGGGAAATCCCTGCCAATTGGTTCAACCTCGGAGGAGAAGACGATAAGGATGAATTCCTGGAAGATGATGGAAAAAATTATCACTATCAAAAGTTCTACGATAAACTCTTTGCTAGATTTGAAGATCTCCCTTCAGATCCACCGTGCGCCAATGAATCCAGGAAACATCGCTTCTGTCCGTCTTGCGATAGGAAGAGCAAGAAATACGCCCTAACTATTCCTAAAGTTATTAACAAAGTGGAGATTAAATCTGAAAGTCTGAAAGAATCCAACAAATCAGAATGGGAAGCTGTTAAGTGGCGAGAATTTGAATTTAAAAAGGGAGGTGCCGTTTTCCTTAAACCGGGAACATTCAAGTTTAAAAACATACGCAGTGAAGATAATCCTGCCAAATCTAAAATTGATAAAGTTGATGAATCTATCTACACAGAGTATTGTCGGAAGAGCGACTCAAACATGCGAGGATCCAACGTGGACACGGTTGAACCATTCTGTGTTGGATACATCGATGCTGTCCTCGCCCGAGGGGAGGGGCCTCTCATCAACCCCCAGGACATATACCTGAAGGTCAATGTGCTCTACCGCCCCGAGAACACTTCCAAAGAAGACTATACTGCGGATGATCTTAACATGGTTTACTGGTCGGATGAACAGAGGGAGATTCAGTTCTCTTCTATCATGGGTCCCTGTACGTTGGTGCACATTGACAACATTCCTGAGGAAACAACAGTGGCCGAGTGGTCTGCGCAAGACTTCAATAGATTCTATTTCCGACAAGCGTATCACAAGGCGGAAGGAAAGTTCATAGAGGCCCCAGAGTCAGCCAAGAGCATCGGGAATCTGGGAATAAAGAAAGGTAAATTAAAGGGTAAGGGCAAAGGAAAAGGCACCAAAGTGGAGAAGGAGCAAACTTCTAAGATTGAGGAAGTTAAAATGGAACCGCTAAGGACATTGGACGTATTCGCTGGCTGCGGTGGACTTTCCGAAGGTCTCCATCAGTCCGGCATCGCCGTCAGCCACTGGGCCATCGAGTCCATGTCTGCTGCAGCCCGAGCCTACCAGCTGAACAATCCCAAGTGTACAGTTTACACTGAGGACTGCAACGCCCTGCTGAAGGGTGCCCTTATCGGTAGCACCCACAGTACGGAGGGCCTCTTACTGCCCAAGCGAGGGGAGGTGGAACTGTTGTGCGGAGGCCCGCCTTGCCAGGGCTTCTCGGGAATGAACAGATTTAACTCTCGCGAATATTCCAACTTTAAAAATTCACTAGTAGCGTCTTACTTGTCGTACTGCGATTATTATCGTCCGAAATACTTTATTCTCGAGAACGTTCGTAATTTTGTCGCTTTCAAGAAAGGCATGGTATTAAAGCTGACTTTGCGGTGCCTCCTGAAGATGGGTTACCAGTGCACATTTGGAGTTGTGCAAGCCGGGAACTACGGAGTTCCGCAGACGAGGCGTCGGTTGATTATCCTGGCTTCGGCCCCCGGCTACGGCCTGCCCCTCTACCCGGAGCCCACGCACGTGTTCAGTCGCCGGGCCTGCACTCTCTCGGTTGCCATAGATGGGAAGCGCTTCAACTCCAACATCATCTGGGATGAATCCGCCCCGAGAAGGACCTGCACTATCAGGGACGCTATGAGTGACCTACCATTTGTGTCCAACGGAGCTGTCAAACCGGAGATAGAATATGGTTCAAATCCCGAGAGCCACTTCCAGAGGATGATTCGCAGCAAAGACCCATCTGTCAGATTAAGAGACCACATTTGCAAGAACATGGCGCCATTGATTCAAGCACGAATCACCAGAATTCCAACCACACCTGGCTCTGACTGGAGAGATCTTCCTAATGTTGCCGTCACACTGTCTGATGGCTCCAGATCAAAGGTTAGTGTAGCTTTAATTTTCTTTATATTTTAACTTATCTAAATTTCCTAGAAATTAATGCATAATATAATTTTAATAGTATTTCAAAATACAATTCATTCAAAGAAAACATAAATTCACATTATATATTCTGTTTCATAGGTATTGCAGTACCGCCACAACGACACGAAGAATGGTCGTGGGGCCAATGGTACCCTTAGGGGTGTGTGTGCCTGCGCATCCCGGAGGCCTTGTGAGCCCATGGACAAGCAGGACAACACACTGATTCCCTGGTGTCTACCGCACACGGGCAACAGACATAACCACTGGGCCGGACTATACGGTAAAATGATGTTTTCATGATACCCAATTTCTGTTCTTTGTTTCACGTCTGAGTCTTGACCACATGTTAAATGCAGCTGTTGGATTTCAAAGAGATAATATGTTAGGTTCTTACCTTCTTATTTTTCATCCAGTTCCTACCTTATCCAACCATTTCACAATATTCGATTTCCATATTCAACAAAACCGAGTTTGAAAACAAGTGACAATCGAAACAGAAAAGAGTTATGTGAAAAAACGTGTTCGTTCGTAGGTGTCTCGCTTGGTCGTTAGGTTTGTTGTTGTTCTTCAAGTAATATTAAATTAAGTGTTTTTTGTTGTGGTGTTAATAATACAATGTGTAAGAATAATCAAGAACTTCAACTTCATCGGTGAGTGAATTGGTTTCCCACTTCCTTCATTCCATAATCTCTCCACATCCATAATTAGACACATCCATCAAGTAGTATAGTTTATCGTTTTACAGTCCACTATTTTTCAAATTCATCTAAAGCTGAAAAACACATTCGGTGTTTTATCACAGCTTCGGATCCAACAGCAGCATTGTACGGTAAGATGATGGTTTTCTAATTGAACCAGCTACTTAGTTATCTCTAAGTCTGGTATTGTATTGTACAATAGAGTTTCTATATCATTAGGAAATGGTTTGAGAAAAAGGACATGCGGAAACTGGAGCGAATGTATATATATAGGAAGAATGTGATACACAACAATCGTCAACCCTGAATTGCCCAGCAAATATCTTATTGCAGCATTTAAAAACCGTGTGGAGATGCCAATATCTCAATTGATTCTTCTCTTGGAGCAGCTTCTCCAACAGCGTACTTTGGCAGTAAAGTGCAAAATAATAGGGCACTTAGTGGAGTAGGGTCACCTTCCGTAACACCACCAAAGCCACTGTCTGGTGACTACTAACTGTTTTTTTGCACCTCACAAGAGTGCCCCTCTCTGTACAGTGTTCATACAGGGGAACTATATTGCCCCATGGCTGGGCAACGTTGTGCGGCTGGTCAAAGAAGGGGATGTAGGATTTGTTAATGCAAGCCTTGAAGAGGTCCGCATTAAATAAAGGAGGAAAGACAGATGCCCTATTTTTGGCATTTTGGCAAGTTGATGAACCCAACTGAATGTAAAATTTTTAAACAGGATAAAACATTTTTTAAATATCCTGGTTTACTATCTGGACACGATATAGTTCCCCCAGATGTTAGGCCGAGTTTGGTGGTGCCTCATTAATGATGATTTAAATGATTGAATCTCATAGGTCGTGTTTCCTGGGACGGCTACTTCAGCACCACGGTGACGGACCCCGAGCCCATGGGCAAGCAGGGGCGCGTGCTGCACCCCGAGCAGCCCAGCGTGGTCACAGTGCGCGAGTGCGCCCGCTCCCAGGGCTTCCCCGATACCTACACCTTCGCGGGCACCATCCAGGACAAGCACAGACAGGTTGGTACACCTGTACTATGTTATCCCAGGTCCATGATGTTCTTGGGTTCCTAGATGGCCATGCAGCAAGCACCACGGTGACAAGCAAGAATGCATGAATGATGTAATTGTTTGAAGGTTGGCAAGAATCCAGTAAAGTAACTGTTTCATGCAGTCGGAAGAGGCTGTAGAACTATGAATATCCCAAGAAAAGAAGAAGGAACGTAAATTATGTTAATACATATTCATTCTAATATTATTACCATAATTTTTTTCTTGGGGCATGTTTAGCTTTACAGCATCTATAAGTTGCATTCTCTGAGTTGGTCGATATCCCGATGGGCAGGATGCTCGGCTAGCAGGCAGACAGGTCGAGTTTGATACTCACAGCGGGTAACCGACTTACTCCCTTGTTTGTTTATTTTATTGTATACGCCCGAGAGGGTTTTTACATGACAAGGTTTGCAATTGACAGTGAAAAATAAACTTAAACTCCTCGTATCTCTCGTTAGAAACCTTTATACCGAAGATCAAGATTGACACCCAAACATTAGGCACGCCTAAGGTGAGCAAAGGGATGTGTCAGGTATGCATTTCCCCCACCAACGCCCTTCAATATATTTGGAGAATACATAATGCGTAAGCCTCTTGACCGTTGGGAAGGTGGAATAAACATTTTTGGCGAAAATATTTCAAGTCTCCGATAGGAAACGAATAGAAGCCCTTGTAATGTGGTATATGGACATCCAGTCGCACTAATCTATCTATTCTGAAAGAGCTAGGCGTCCACAAGGTTATCAACTGTCTGCCTACAACGCAGGAACACGTTGCTAGCCAAACTGTGAACTGGAACCTGGAACCTGGAGAAATTCTTGGTCAGTGGCAAAGTGGAAGGCAGGAGAAGCAGAGAAAGATCATTGAACCATGCGTTGGACTGATCAAATAACACAGGCGTTTGAAACCTCGTTATCCATGCCTCTCCATGCAGCGCAGGACCGTTAAGAGTAGAGGAGGCTTGTTCTCCGGGCAATCGGAGGGTGTGTCACGATCCTCGGCAAAGAGTTTAAAAGTTTTTTTAAAGAATTGTGAATTTTGTTAACGTGTAGCTAAAACATTGATTTATTTTGCAGATTGGTAACGCTGTCCCCCCCCCACTGGGAGCTGCCCTGGGCCGAGAAATAAGAAGGGCTCTCATCCTTAAATCTTAACAATGGCACAAGATAAACTCTTTGTGTTTTTTTGTCTGTTAAATAATTCATTTAAGGCGATGCTCTTTGTAAAACTCGATTGAAATCACACACTCTTTACGCTGGTGGCGATAAGGTTGAAACTGCCACTTAGCGCCGGCCGCCTGTTTCGATTTATGGAAAAAAACTTTTTGAAAATCAAGCACAAATATTAAAATGTTTTCCATTCATACTCTAAAGAACTTAGTTTGATACTTCAAAGCATTTTTTATAGGTCTGATACTTTATTTTTTTCTAGACCACAAGGCCAGGATGTGACTCGCATTATTTGATTGAAGCATCTATAATATTTATAGGCGATCAAATTTTCAAAACAAAAACACATTATTTTGCATAGCATCGCCTCTTGTTTACTTTTTAACCTCTTATTATGATTACCAGATGGTTTTTTTGGTTTTTTGTTATAGCACTTTGTTAACTTTGTCTGTGAATATATTATGTTTTCTTATGTGTTAATAATTATTATTATTTTTTATCATTTGACAACAGGTTTAGTAAACCATTTTATACCTCCTAGTTACCTGTTTTATTACTCTAACATTCTATCATTCCAAAATAATTTTAACACTCACAATACATAAAAGTTTTTATTTACTTTAAATATTCCTGCTGGGACAAAATAGGGAATAAGTATCATTTATTACACCAGTGAATCATCATGTAAAAGTTATAATTCTCTAAATTAAAAATTTGTAAAAATATATTACCATAATTTATTAATGTTCCTCCCTTCATATGCATTAACGGCCTTCCATACTAGTGGAAATTGGTGAATGGTGAATGCCATTGTTTATCTTGTTAAACGATACATGGAAAGGTAATTGTTGCAATACTAATTACATTTGAACTGTTGAGAATGAGAACAGGTGACACTGCTCTTAAGTTTTGTATTAAGATTCCATAAATAACATTTACAATTTTGGTGAATACTAATTCTTCTGAGGTTGTCCTTTTACAAAGTTTGAAGGACAGAATCAACATTCAAATTGCAACTGTCGTTTTTTTCAACTATTGTAATTAAGTCTACACAAATTACAAAAATTATAAGCATCCAAATTTACCATTTGTGTAGATTTTTCAAATCTTAAATTTGAGGCAAATCTATTTTGTGCCTGTCGAGAATGAATTCCGCAATTTACATAACTTCAAAGCTACGCAGATTGTGTAAATTCCATTGCTAAGGCGAATTTCAGACGTAATATTTAACCTCTGCAAACTCTTGTGCTCCTGGTAGATTGTTCATAAATACAGTAGTGAGAACAAATTAGAATTTCAATAATAATTTAGGTTTAGCTTGCCTCTCCAGCATTATGTGCTCCTGGTATATTTTGTACTAATTTGTATATTTTCTAAAATGTTTTACCTCTGCAAATTTTGTGCTCCTGGTAGATTGTCCATAAACATAGTAATGAGATGTTAGAATTTTGGCTTGCCTCTCCAGTATTATTTGCTCCTGGTATATTTTGTATATTAATTGTATGCCCGAGAAAGACATGGCACGATCAAGTAAATCAAATACTTGAATCGGGTCATGTGAAGAGTCAGAATAACAGAAGAGTATGTATGAGACGATGTATGAATGTGAATGAAGCAAGGAGTGTGTGCCAATACAGAGTTATATGGTGGTCCGTCCTCTCTGCCTACCTCTGCAGCAAACGGCGTGGTGGTTAGTTAGTTAGTTTTAATTTGTATATTTTAGTTGGCAAGTACTTGGTCATTTAGATCTGATCACTAAACATGGCTAAATCCATTTCAAGCAAAATTTCGATTAGAAATGTAGTTCTTTCACCAGGGCGGGACTTATGGGCTATTAACCACTACATTGACAAAATAGTAAAACATAAATAATTTTTTTCGCAACGGTAGTCTTTATTTTAAGGCTGTACAAAAATATTTTAAATAAATTTCTGTACAATTACATGCGCGTTTCATAAATGATAAGTGTGCAAAAAATCATTTATGACTGGCGTTGAGCGCTTTTCGTTTGATGCTTTTGACAAGGACACTCATGGCTGCATCTTTCTTCGGTACTTTGCTTTGAGTCGATTCTTCCGAAACTTCCGCTGGTCGACGCTTCAACTTTTCCTGTATCAGGGTGTCCATTGCTTTGGTCTTCTTGAAGTTGGAGTCGGTGGGATCTATGTTGTAGTGGTGGGAGGTGTAGAGAGCCGAGAAGCGCTGGTCAGCTACATCTATCTCAAAGCCATCTGGTACGGCACCCTTGTCATGCACCTTGTGCTTCATCTTCTCCTTGTGCTTTCTCTTTTTCTTGGATTTAGTTTCATTCTCCGCGTCTTGTATTTTCCTCAAGCTGAAATGTTCCTTGCCGTCGTCATCGTCCAGGAGTAATTCTAGTTCCGCTCTTTTGCGCACTTCTTCTTCATCTTCAGAATCAGATTCTTTATGATATTTGGAATTTTTCTTTTTTGATTTCTTGTTAGATTTAAATTCTGGATTGTCGAATTCTTCGGCGAAGTAAGAATCGTTCATGTCTACGTCGGAAGGTACGTCATCGGAGCTGAACCCATCTGCGTCTTCATCTCCTCCGTCCTTTTTTTTTTTGATTTGTTTCTTCCTCTCTAGCTTCTTGGCTTTCTTTTTGTCTTTTCTTTTTTCAACCAGCTCTTCAAATGGTGTTAATTTGTCACCTAGAATTAAATAATCTTTTTAATCACTAGAATTTTTAAATTTTCATAATTTTTTTTAGATAAAATATTAGAAAAGCAAACATAAACACGAAATGCTTGTGCTTGCTTACCTTTAGTCAGTTTCTTCTTGACCATTTGCTCTGTCTTTTCCTTTAGTCCCAGTCCCCATGTGATCTCCATCTCCAAGCCTCTGTTTTTTTTTTTACTTTCATTATTTTCAATATCCAGTAGAAGTGCCTTGTATTTTGATATGGGGTCCACTACTGTTGCTACACTCTCTGTTTCCTCATTGTCTTTGTCTTCTGGCTCTTCCACTTCACTCTCTATAAAAAATGTACAAAAAATAAAATAAATAAAAGCAGTTTTATGATTAAAAATACATACTACATAACTTTTCGCAATTGTTTATTTTTGAACAGAATGGTTTAACTTGGGACTAACCTAAGAAAGACAAACATTTCCGGGTAACGAATAACCTGACAATTTATAAAAAACTCCTTCTGCCATCATAATAAGCCGAAGATGTTGCTTTTGCAATAATGAAGGACTTCGCTAGCAGAGGAATTGAACCCACGATGCCCGGAAGGGAATCTGATACGTGTGTATATACTCAGCTACTAACTGGTCTAACTTTTAAAATAATTGTTCCAATTATTAAGGTGGTACTATTTCAGTTTGTATATAAGATACAATATGCGCTTATAGGCACACACTGATAGATCCGTTGTAACTTCTCCCTCTTTCCCATAAATGCTGCATGTAACAGTGTAATGTGCATATCAGAAAGAGGAGAGGTTCTAACAGAGTGGCCAGTAGCAGAACCGTAATATAAAATTGACGAATGCAGAAAAACCAACCCTCTTCCGAGGAACAGTTGAGATAATTCTTCAAGTCCTCGTCATGTACGTCCCCATCGGCAGCTCCCCGGAGCACTTCCGTACGATGAGGGTTGGCCGCATCCCAGGTCAGCTCCACCTTGGCCTGCTGCAGCGCCGTGGTGGTGAACAGTCGCGGCTTGTAGCGGCCCACGTCCGTTATCTCGAGGCACTCATCGTGGACTTCCTGAAATCAAAAAATTATTGATTAAAAATAGATTCCTGAGGTGGAATTCTGTCATACTCTATGGCTATCATCACTTTCTCTGAGCATGGGACACTCGATTACAATATCTAAAGATTTGAAGATAAAACCTTATTAAACAGATACAGTAAAACTCTCTTAACGAAAAATAAAAACTGTTTTATGTGGAAACACCTTATATGTGGGTTCCAAAGTATGGAACTTTGGTATGCTAGTTTCCCAGGAGGCTGAAAAAAAACTTCTTATATGCGAACCTTTTACATGGGTTTCACTATACATACACTCGTGAACACACTTTCATCATTAAAGCAAGCAATTAAATCTGCTATTTTTTATTGAATTTCAATAAAATGTCCTTAAAAGGCAACATTTAAAATTGAGGCGCTATATGAAATGGCTTTAGCTGTGTTTGGTGACCAGATCTGAATAGTCGGGTACTTTCCAGCCCTCCTATCTCCTACCCTTCCTCACTCCCCTCAGCCTCACAACATATTCCAATTAGGAATGCTATGGTCCCACTGGCTACATTGAATTACAGCTAATCTTCTATCTAGAGACTGATGGGTGAACCCTTTAAAAATACATACAGGTGTTGAGCATTGACTATCCTTGAGATCCCATCGCTAAAAGCTCTGTTGTAATATCTTTTTCTGTTACATGCTTTGTTTATGAGAAACGGGGAGGTATTACAACTATATACAGAATACCTACACACCAATCAGTTCAAAAATAATTGCCGCCATAGCAATCATAGAGCAACCTTATATTCTACATATATTAAAGCTATTGAAATGCATTACCTGGTCAAAAGTAACATCGTCCGGAATGAATCGGAGATCCAGTTTGGTAGCGCTGCTTTCATATTCTATGCCGTCGCAATCCGTGTAGATTTTGTTGGCCGTGGTGGGAGAATCGCAGTCCACAACTGCGTAGTAATACTTTAGTCTGTTAAGTTGGTATTTTCGCAGTTTCTCCATGTGGTATTTTGAGCCTGGAAGGGAACGCATCAATGAATTAAATAACTAACCATAGCACCGTTTTTCCAGTCGATTAAGGCACAGGCTTTGCTTCATCCGCATTCATGCATAATCATTTGTGATTTCAACTCTTGACATGGCTCGCATCAATTATTAAACTCCCTTGTGTCATTGTATTTTCCTGGTTCCATCAGAAATATTTATTTTTTTCACATGATAGGTGTTTTTGGCAGAACTTTAAAAAATGCAATTGTTAATAAAATTAAATCAAGTTTAGGTTTGAAAACAAAATACCTTCTTCATTGCCCTCATCTTCATCCGAACTACTTTCTTCCTTTTTAGTCTTTTTATTTTTAGTTTCAGTTAATTCCATGGGCCCCCGCAGTTCCTCTTCTTTCATTCTCTGTATTCCATATTCCGACGGATAAATCTACAAAAAAACACAACGGAGTTACAGCTACCAATTTTTAACAAACTCAGAGTGAAGCTTAAAGAATACATAATAATATTTGGGTAAAATTTTCTTAACATGATAATCATCCTATGAATCCCAATTTCTTGGAGGTAGTTTGGCTTATGACGCTGTGAGATGAAACGATAGAGGAAGGTCAATAGAAACCAAGTTAAAAAACATAGCTAAAGTTATATCAAGAAAGGTTTCAAAACCGAAATGTGGTCTTTCCCCGAGGTCTATTCAAATACTACAAGATGTAGATATACTCACAGTTATGCTTTTGATGAGTCCCCCAGGAGGTAGGAAGGAAGTAAATAAGACATAAAGATCGGAAGCCTTAATGTTGTCCCAGTCCATATTACAAAGGGCCAATCTAGAAATTATATCAACGAATTAATCAAGAAGTAAAAACTTATTGAAAACTGAAATAAATCGCAAGGCATAATTCATGCTAAGCTACAGTATATCGACACATGTTTGTTCAGAACATAATATGTATGTGTATAATCAGTGGCAAAATATATTTATATGAATTTTATCATTCAACAAGACAAAATGTACCCGGAAAAAATCAAGTAAGTCTAGGGTTCAGGATCACGGGGTCTTAAACCTGCTGATTTTAATTATGAGATAGGCCTCTGTGATCCTAAATTCCTTAAATCAGAATGTAAACCAAGCTCGTGAAAACGAGGTGAGTTATGACGGTTATAAATAAAATGGTTACCTAGAAGTGATATCATCGGTTGTCTCTGCATCAGCATCCAACTCTCCCCAACCATGCTCCACACGTTCTTCTTCCTCCGCAGACTCCTCATCAGATGAACTGTCACTGAAGAGAACCCCTTGTTAAACAAAATAAACAAGTTAATGTCCCTGCAATTTCTATTCTGGAAACTATATAGAATACAATTTGTTAAAATAAGAAGAAACTTTGAACGAGATATATTTTAATTTGAAAGGAAAATGTTTTGATCAAAATACCTTCTCCTCTGGCATAATCCACCTCGAGATCTCGCAGTTTATTTTTTATATCTTTGGGAAGTTTTCCACCAATCAATTCGTCTGTTAAAACTACCTCTTTTACTTCGGTGTCACTTTTTTCCGCTTCGTCAATTTCTCCATCGCTCTTATCAAGCTCTTCTTCGGAATCTGATTTAGGTCGTAAAACGTAGGCACCAAAAGATTCATTCTCTTCCCCATCTTTTTCGGCTTCAGGGGAATCATCAGGTTTGTCCTCGTCATCTGAATCCTCTCCATCGGAATCTTCATCAGAAGTTAAATCGTAATACTTTTTCAAGTTTTCCGCCGATGATTGGTTTACAGGCCGCCCCCTTTTATCAACAGTATATTTCACTTTGAACTTGTCATTATTGAACATAGACTCAAACCTTTTGTCTATCTTTACCTTTCGTTCGGTCTTTGGTATCTGTCTGTACCGTGGATCATTCACGAGTTTGGTGAAACGGGTGTCTTTGAGAATATCGTCCATTGTGAAATTTGTTGGCTAACTTAAATTATTATCAAATATTTTGTGGCAATATTTAGCTTCAAAGCTCATTAGCCTCGTTCATTTAAACATAACCTTAAACTTAGAAATACAAATGTTAATATTTCAAATGCGTTTATACACCACTTATTAATACTATTAGATTAATTATTGTTTTTTTTCCGACAAGGCGAATTTTGTGTATCAAAAAGTACAATATGGTAAATATTCAAATGCACAATAACGATCACATGGTGAGACAGTAAACAATCCACAGCGTATTTGACAGATATCGTCCATAGAATTCTTTGATAAAAACTTAATTCATCTAAGATAAAAACAATACTTCCATTGCGTAAAATATTGAAAGAAAGGCAAATCATATTCGCAATAATGACAATAACAGTCATCAATCAATGGATTCAAGACGTAATCTAATTCCGTAAGAGAAAATCTACGAAGGATATTACCTGATGTGTATTAATTATAACCAATATAAAACAGTACAATGTACACTTGGAGGAGCTTACTCCAAGGATGTACGTCTATTCAAATTAGAGATGGTGATATCTAAAATGGGATGTCAATGCAGTTCCAGCTATCGGATGCTGGCACTACACGATCGTCCAACCGTCCAACTCCGAATCGGGTTCGAAGTTGGACGATCGAGTAGTGCTCTAGCATAGTGCGAGTTGGGCAAACTCGTTCAAACACCTTTGATGTGGTGTTGTTTACCGCTACCAGAGCGATCACGGGCCAACTCCCCCGAACGAATTACCCCTCTACGCGATCGTTCAAGTGTTAGGAGTTGGACGATCGTGTAGTGCTAGCATGAGACTGACCAGGAGCCGGTTATATATTCAGTTACATTTGGAACCGATTCCCGGGGGCGGGAAGATTCATCGGTAAAAAGTAACTGGAACAGGAATATCGAACATCTCTATTGGCATCCATCATCAGCTCACAGTGCCACAGAATGTGCTCGAGTGATTGATTATTATAACAAGCACAGTTTTGGCGAGGAGACAAGAAGAGACTAAGCAACCTTCCCCTGAACTCCTTCGTGTCTAGATAAGATCTGAGTCATATGGTGATCCAGTTGAATACAAGCCTCTTCCACTCTGTTTTTTAACTGAGAGGAAGGAAAAAAGGTTATTTGCTCCGTTGTCGACCTATTCCATCAGTTGCCATTCTTGCAAAGCTATTTCACGCATCTCTCCAGGAAGAGAAACAGTTCCATCAGGGGTCAGTTGAACTCCAAGCTTGTTATTTAGATCTTCCCAAAGCATACAATATTAGACATACTATGTGGATTTGATGTCAATAAAAAAAAATATTGATGCAAATTTGTCAAATCACAAAAATACCTCTAGCAAGGCGGATAAAAAATTATTTAAATATCTTATTAACATGTTAAATATGATTAAAGTTTGGTATAATGTTTACATATTGTTATGTATATGCCCTTGAACAAAGTGCAATATTAACACCAATACTTTTTTTTAAATAATAATCTTGAATTTGATATAATGTTGAAAACTCTTAAATAAAGGGTTTAAAGTTTCTTGGTTCTGCGTTTTATTGTGATTTTTTTGTTAATTTACGTAATTTTACAAATGAATGAGCAAGTTACTTTCTTCTTTAAATTACTTTAGAAATGTTAAAAACCGGTTTAAGGTAAATTAAAAGATAAATACTTTTACCTTTTAACCAAATGGTGAGGCTTTGGAATATAAATAAAGAAATTCCAAAGCCCACTTGAATCTTGAAAACTTTTCAATTATGTAAAAAATTACTCACTACTTATTGTTGATTCCCCTCGACTGGAACTGAAAGGACCTATATTTTGAAGATATCCTGTCTCCCAGCTTGAAGCACTGATAATTCAATCAAAATAATTCACTGCGATGCACTCTTGTTACATACAATATAATAGAAGTGTATCATATTATTGAAAAAAAAAACTTCACTTTTATAATATTTTTTTTATGAAACATTTTATTAAGTACACAATTTTCGATTTAAATGAAAACACACTTTTAATTGAAAAATAAATCACTGAACTTTGAGATAGTGGACATTTATAATTTATGTTATGGATTAATCAACTTTTTAACGAAAAAATAAATAAATTTAAACGGGATTTCAGCAAATTGTGAAATTTTAATACGCAATTTGGATACTAATCAATCTCATTGCAATAATCCTACAGTCAACTTTATACGGAAAAGTTGATTCTGAATGCGTGGAATGTACGACCGATACAAGCGACAGCGCATTAAAAACTGATATGAATCTGACTCGTCACTCGCTGCGCGATACACTTCATGCCAAATAGCTTGCGCAGGTTTCTACGCATCCGTGGATATTGAAATAAGGATGGACACTCATTATTTTAAAACATTTTTTTTTTTCAATAAATGTAAAAATCAGACCTTTATAAATTGAATACGTATTTTAATAAACTGATTTCATGAGGGGGGGTTGCCAGAGTAATTCAAGTGAAAAAAAACCTAACCGAGTTCGTGTCGTCACTGCATCCAACGAAAAACCACCGGCTACATTCAAATATTTGTGGAAAAAAAATGTACAAAAATAGAAACCGGTTCCAAAAAAATCTGCTCCTCGGGAGAAAAAATATCGACGGCTTCAGTGACCGACGAGTCACCGAGACAAAGTAGCCGGGACCGAAATATCGAACATCCCTAATTCAAATTACTCTACAGAATATTTCATTATCTGTATCGCACGATGTTCCATGCTGTTTTGAACTGTCAGTTGAATATTTTTTGACAAGGCCTTGAAATGACTAGAAAATCGATCATTTGTTATACGTAAAGAAGATAACTATACTTTTTTCTGTGCGCCACCATAAAACGTATTAATTATGAATAGCATTGGGGAAAACTGTACGGATCTTAAGAAACAGTACGATGACTGCTTCAATAGCTGGTTTTCAGAAAAGTTTCTGCGGGGTAGCATGGACGATACCGTGTGTTCTGGAATCTTCAGTGTTTATCAGCAATGTGTGAAGGTATGGACTTTCGCTTTTGAAACTCGTTACTTAGCTCTTTTCATAATTATATTATTGTACCTAATTGATAAATATTATTCAATAGTAGGGTTACAAACTGACCTAAATAGTAAACATTTTATTCAGATACAGACATATTTCATCATAAAAATTAATTGTTTAAAGATTGATTTCATAATCTCTGTCTATTAAATACTAAATATTTCATAATTTTTAATTTTGATAGCGTAACAGTATCATCCAGTGATAAAAAATATTTATGTGAAGACATATTTTGTGCGGGTGGAATCGCGCGCTAATTACTGCGTAAATGAAAATAAGGGTTTCCAAAAAAAATAGTTTTTCCTAAATATAGTCGTACGATCTAAAGATTCCGCTAAAGTAATCTGTAAAAATACCTTTTAAAAGGTAATTTCACCCTTCCCGCCGAACGCCACCAGTCAACCAAACGGGTAAAAATACCCTTCCCGCAGATAGTATGTTAAGAGGGATGCGTTTAATTCTGGTTTAGTTGCAACTTTGTTACTTTCGATACGATGCTCAGATAAATACTAGCGATATCTACGTTAAAGCAATGTAGTCGAGGATATGAAAGCCGCAGCTTGATTTAGATGGAAGTCAATGGCAAAACAAAACTAATGGAGTTGACAATTTTCTTGCAGAACGCGATGAAGGAACAGAACCTGGAGTTTAAAGAAGTGGAAAAGGACATCCTGGGATCCTCCGAGGAGTACCACATCCCCCCCAAGAAGGAGAAGACTAGTTGACGTTCCAGCTCTCTTCTTTGCCTCTCTAGTCCACTGACCTTCATCCACTCTGTCTGGACAGGCCAACTCAAGAATACCACCCCTACAGACATCAAACTCCTCCTCGAACCCAACAAGGAATTTTTCAGCTCTGTCAAACAAGCTTCAAGGTGGCCAAAAACCCAACACCCAGGAAATCAAAGCTTCCCAATATGAACTTGCGGACGGCCAAACACCCACCAGCCATATTAGTAAAATTTAGGCAATTGTTATTTTAATATTACGTTAAACGTTATGTATTTTGTTATAGTATTATTAGAGCGCTATGATACAGTGTGACAAGTCGTCGCCCACAACGCAACCAGGCATTTCTCATATTTAGCAACTTTCCAGGAGAGCCAAAAAGAATGTTTTTGCCGGATTCTTATACATTTTGTTACATGTTTCGCTAATGTGGTCAAGAGACAAAACGTGGTTATGAAATGTGCCTGTTTGCGAGAGCATAAAGGATGAATAATGAAGCATTTTGGTACTAATCTCTTTTTTGAGGTTATCTGAAATACGCATGTTTGTCGTGTGGGCGACGAAGTGTTCAACTTAAGTGTGCACATTTCTTGAGGCACTCGTGAAATAATAATAGGAAACACATTTATATTTTGTTGCTTTTATTGTTGTTTTACGAAATATATTTTTTAAAGCAAGATACGTGTGTGTATGATTTTGGTTATTCGTGTTATCCTTACACAAGTATTTGCTGGAACCTTGGAGTAAGAATATATATGGAGAGAGAGCCAAATATTTTTACCCAACCTATACAAATTTGCGATAAATCACTTTTTCTGGGTTTTCACATCGTATACCGTGAGAGAGAAAGAGGCAAGAAAAGTCATCACATAATATTGCAACACTTCTATGTGTGTGAGAATGTTCTCCGTCCGCGCTAACTTCACATCATCAAGTCGTATAACTTACGTCAACGGATTTTGAGGTTATTTCCAACATTTGTGTTCATTAAAAAACTTGCAGTGGTTATACAAATAAATCAAACATGATGGTGATATGTGCCATACGTGAATGTTCAACAAATATTATAAAACATTACTTGTCAGAGGTATTTCAACAGTTTTAAATATTTTTGACCGAACTTTAGAATTTTCACATTTTTAATGATATAAAGACATAAAATCAACAAAAGGCTTCCATCATTATTTGGGCAAACCTTCTGTTATTAGTGTTTGTGTGATATTTTGACTTTATAAATCATTTTAATGGTGTATTGATATTGTTTTGTTTAATGTGTTCAAATATGTTTATTAAAAATGTCCAAATTCCATGTGGGCGCGGTAACTAATAGGCTATTTAACATCCTTTAATATATCTTTGTCTCTTTCTATCGAGTCAGTATAAAGTCAACAATGCTGACTACTGTTTCTCAAAGGTACCTCTCCATATATATTCTTACTCCCAAAGCTGAAACAATAATATTTTGTATATTTAGATAGTATTTTTACTAACAAGAATCCCAATATGTTAACAATTTTGTATATTTTTGATTTGTATGAAGTATCATTCAACACAATCAAATGATCCAGCCAACTACTTCATTGATTCAATCAAATATGGATATTGAACTGTGGATGATGCAAAACTTTTCGCGAATGAAAAAGGAAAGACTTATAACAGGACACTGAAAAATGCCTGACACACCTGTTGTTGGGAGTGGAAAGCATTAATAGCTGTAAGAAAAGTAAAGAGGGTGAAGAAACACCTATTCACCCAGGGTACCATGAAAAGCCATGTTGTGGAACAAGGAGGCATTATCTGACAACCATGGCAAATGCACTTGTTAAAGGAATCAGGTAAAACATGCTAGATAGCACAATGTACTGAGTGCTTACAGGAGCTATGCGGGCTGTTTCCAGTCAACGATAATAATCAGATTTTAAAATCATGTTATAATAATTAGGGATGTAACAATCAAACGTGGCTCGTCTTAAGGTTCACTCGTGCACTGAACCGCCAAAATTAAACTACATTTTACACCTCGCCATATCCCTACATAATGCTTTTTTGATTTATAAAATTTAACGCAATCTTTAAAACAAACAAAAGTTAAGAACACAGTTAATTTGGTAAGAGATAATAGAGGCCAGCTAGGCTTCAGCACGCCGCGGCCAGGGTATACCGGCTGTGGGGACCGAGATAGGTTCAAATCCGTGCAACTTAAAATTTGCACGGTTTGGATTGTCTTATTGTATGGAGGGGTCAACATCGCCATATGGTGAAAATGATAAATTATACCAAAAAAAAACGAATTTCGTGCGGGCACGGATTACAAACGGTATCAGATTAAACTAACCTTTTCCGCACAGAAGGTTGGAGCAAAGTATTTTTTACTCAGGGTTTGAACAGGATAGTAATATTATTATTGACAAATGCAAACCATGGGTCAACAGGTCAGCTAATTTCTCATGCGGTATTATCTTAATGTTCATATTTAAGTACATGCTTTGGGATATTGTGGCCCCTTCAACAACGGATAATATTTATTATCTTTTGTTGACTGGACATGCGTTGCGTGGTGTGATCTCAATTATTGTTTGTTTTAATTTGAGTACATTTCTGTTACCACTACTGTTAAAATATATTGATTATTTTTGACCTTTTAAAAAAAGAGCCTAATTTTGTTATAAATGTGTAATTTACAATAATCAAATAGCATACATTTTGATTCTTAGTGAACTTCCTAACATTGTACAAGTATACACCAGCCGCTCCTGGTAATGAATGATAAATGTTTTTGCCGATACGATTCCGATAGCAATTATTGTAAGAAAATATTAAAATAAAACTAGTCTCAAGCAAAATCAAAGTTAAAAAAAGGGAATGTTGTAATTTTATTTGTTAAGGTTTAATTTAAACATGAATATGAAAATCTTTTAACACTGTAATTTTAAATATTATGTTAGAAAAAGTTTACTTTTCATCGACATACATCGGTATCTGTATTGGTATTGTTACACCCTCGGGGTAATCATAAGCAACAAATTCTAAATTAATTATTGGCTCAATAACAAGTCAGGATTCTATCTGGTCCTTAAGCTCTATTTATTTTATCATATTTTACATTTGTTGCGTCCTAGAATTGACGCTTTGTGGATTCCAATGTGGTGTTCAATCCTACCCCGTTTTCACTTGGTTCCTATGCGTCATTTTGCGAACCTGTCCTGCCCTATTGACATGGCTGTATAAAATATACATTAATCTGCCTGTTACTTGACCCCCACTCTCGGATCGTATCATTCGAACGGTCGAGACCGGCCCACAGCTACTACTTCTTAACTAGCGCCCGGAGAAGGAGGTTGCTCCTTCAAGACCACGCCCGGCCCTGGAAGTCATTTCACACTATCACCGGAACAGAGAGGTTGGCCGCCATCAAGCAGACACACAAATCAGGTGAGCAAGATGACGTAATTCCTCTACAATTGTTCCTCAGATAATCAAGTCATTTACTAAGCACCATCTCGCCATTACAGTCCACTAAATTCAGTCCAATTCCATTCAGAAAACGATTCGCGGTTTCTGGATCGAACAACATTTCTTACAGAAAAAAATGACAAAAACAAAACTCCATATGGGGAGTTTAATTTTAAATGCTTTCATTCAAAATAATATACTATTTGCATACATCTCCTCATACAAATATTATAACTTAAACCTACATTCAAATCCATACTTACCGCCGTTGTTCCCAATCAAACTTAGCAATTGTTGAGCCAAAATTTTGTCTAAACCATACTCAAATGGACAAAAACATTATTAAAAAAATCATAAAATTTACGGGCATAATAGCTTGCTTTGCGGTCAGAAATTAAAAGTGGTTTACTCTGGCTCTATGGCACCGATCGGACTGAAAATTTCGGATTTGTAGTGAGATTGAAAACGATTCAACAGAGTTTCGTATTGCCAAATATTTTTTATTAAATTTGGATAGCGACAGCGAAAATAAAGATATTTTGATAGTAGCGATTCAATTCCATAGTGACTCGTTTATGTTAATTAAAAATTTTAAGGTTTTACTATGACCTTACTTTGGTTTACATTTCATTGTATTGTTTAAGAAAGTGAGCGGAGACGCTTAGGATGATCTAGAATAAAAAAAAACGTTGAGAACAGGCAAATAGAATGTTGATTGTTATTTTAACTTAACTGAGCCAGTGTGTAGCACCAGCTAGCGAAATATTGGGAACAACAGTCGATAGATTCCAATATATACCGGTCGGTACATTGCTCAGAATCAGATGAAGAATTTTATCAAGATTCCATATCTAATTAAATATCTTAATAACAAGATTCTGTTTGATAACAAAAGTTTTAAAAACACTAGCAATAAATTACTTAAATTTTTCATGGAAGATTCTATGAAATATACCGGCCCATCTAAATTAACTTTAACTATTAAATATTGGTCGATGAGACTCCTGTGTCCAAGATGAAGCAGTTTATCTCTGACTGGTGTCTCGCGGTCGGTAAACTATTCCTCGACTCTTCATCTCCCTGATGACTCCAGCAGGTAGTCTCCCAGATACAGAGATAGCGTATACGCCCTTACAGAAGCGGTCTGGAAAAAACAAATTGTTTTTTTTTAAATAATCGGTAACGAGATATATGGCTAGTTATGATAAATGATATGCTACGGTTTCTAGTACAAGTTATAAAAACAAAAAAGCTATGTTTTGATCATAAACATCATGTTTTGAGTTCATACTGCGAGGAGGGATTCATGTAAATCTGGCCGATATGATTGTTCGAAGAACCACCAGTGACAAGATTTATCGAACTTGGACAGCTCCTCTAGGCAGGCTTCTTAGCGAGGATGGAAGAAAAAAAGGCTCCTCTATAATAAAACTACAGGATAAAGTGAAGTTGGGTGGCTGGATGGTGTGGAGGCAAACACTACATCCATAGAAATAAACTGGAGAGAGACATCAGTAGGCGGCAAAGATTGTAGCACCGATGATGATTTAAGGTTATGTTAATTTTTAAAATATTATAAATAAAACTTACTAATTCTTTGCCACTTGCAAACCCAACTGTCTTCGGGGCTCATGACGGAAATCATTCTGCAAAACAAAACAACCATAATTATTAGATAAAGCACAATAAAAACACAAGAAAGGCAGTTTTAATATTATTGTTAAAGATTTTGTTCAAAATTATATTTACCCATCAAAGTTGTTACTCGTGCAGTCATAGACATTGTCTTTATTGTTTTTCATCCTAAGAAAGTCGTCGCAATTATCACAGCCATCGTACTCAAACTGGTCAAAAGTCTGTAAATAAGAAAGCATTTAATGATGCTTAAAACCCGTGGATAATGCTTACAGCCAAGTAAAGGTAAAAGCAGTTTGAGATTAAAGATGCACATCAATACACTGTTTGGTCGCAACTTATGGATATGAGGAGAAAAGTAACGCATTACAGACAATAGGTGCCCACAACAATCAGTTATTTCGTTTCAAGAAACCTTCCGAGACTAATTTGAGGAAACTTAATGTGAATTTAGGTTAGGTCTTACCTTTATTAATGAACAGACTAGACAGGCACGAAGCCCTCTAAGATCTTTGGGAACTGTTTCTAATGCCATGTTTAAAGTGTAGGTGTGGTAATTGAACAACTGGTCGGTTCAAGTGAGAATTTGTTTCAGTTCTTTCATAAAAATAACAGCCACCTGACAGGTTTCAAAACAATATTCCATAGAAAAAGTTTATAGAAAAGTTTGGAGGAGAATGTAGAGTTATATCAAATGTTATAATAGACTCTGGTAGAACATCCAGTATAAAGTCAATATTCACCGAAAATAACTATATCGTCGCTGGAAAGGTTAAAGGGCTGAAGCGCCATTTTGGGAAATTTACACGTCTTCATTTTTTTTTGTTTTTACAATAAAATTCATAAGTCTTCAGTACCTGGTTGGATTTTTGAAAAAGAAAAGTTATCTCGGGTAACGTCCCAAACTTGTATCGCTTGAGTCAAGCTTTCTCCCAAATGGTAATTATAATTTAGGTGGCTAAAGGGCCACAAAGGTTTTCAGAATCAAACGAGAGTCAGAGCATTCGATACAGAAAAAAAACTGTATGCTTAACTCATTTTTGACCAAAGTATCGCTTAAGCCCGTTTGCCTTTCGAGCGACAATATGACTAACCACCACGGGGACAGGGGCAAGCAGAGGATGGAAAAAAGAACGGCAAATAGCCTTTACTGGCACATTCTTCTTACTAAATACAAATACAAATTATCTTGCATCAATAACAAACTTTTAGTAAAAAGGGAAAGTTGATAAAAAAATCAACACACTTATATGTAATGATATAAATAATATAAAGGTACGTGATTGCGAGAGAAATACACGACCTTAAATCAAACAGACCTCATAATAGTTGTTTGTTTGACTAACTGACTACGTTTTTTTTTAAATAACAAAGACCTTAAAAATTAACTTTGAAAATTATTTCTAAATGTTCGTAATCAAATATAAACGGTTAGTTTTCTTATTGATTGACTTTTTCCCCATCGGAGTGTTTAAGTTAGTGTTTAATCATTTTTTAATGTATGATTTATGACGTGTGAGTTAATATTCATCCTATTTTTCAAAATCTGATAAAACGTTAATAAGTTTGCATGGGAAAATGCATACGTCGTTCTACTGCAATTCTCACATTTGAATTTCAATTTTGCAAATATAGAATGAGACTTGTGAATTATTTGAACATTAATTATTTACGAGAGCAGATTTTTTTTTTAATTGTTAACACCATTGTAAAAAAATTACTTTGCATGTAAAATTTCGTATGTACTCATGAATTAGGGCCGTGTCCCTTTTACGTTTTTTTATAACGTAACACAGCCAGAAATTTAGTCTACAATTTAAAAAATTACATCGATAATAAGGGTTTTCACCATTAGACGACAAACGAATATTTCTCACAAAATTACCAACTTAATTGAATAGCAATTTTAAAGTTCTCTTTCAATACTGAGCACGAAGAATTTTAAAAATCAATTTAAAAGGCGTAGCATGAACGTATTGACCAAATTACGACCATTTATCAGAACTGGTTTTCTCGCTCAAATATTTCTAGTGATCGTGAATGGTGAGTCATTCTTCAATAAGCAGACAGCCACCTGCGTATTTAATTATTTTAAAATTATCTTGTAATTTGTAAAATAAAATTAACCGTGTCTTGTATGCACCACTTTATTGGTGGCTGTATCCAACCGGTTTGGATCTAGTTGTGCTTTCTCGGGGCGGAAATATAATAAGTACTGCCTTAAAAAATACTTTTAAATTAAGAGTACGTACTGACAGTAAAATATACTTAGTTTTAAAATATTATTGCCAGATAGTCAGGTTTGAGAGGAAGAAAATACATAATATAGGTTAGAAGCACAAGCAATTACCGTGCACAAATTTTGTATTAGGCCATACGTTACGTTTAGTTTTATGATTGATTGTTGATTATTTTTTTTATATGAATACCGCACAAGAGTCTCAACTGCCCTCAACCGTCTAGAGCCAGTGAGACTATGGCATCCCCAAATAGGGTATGTTGTGAGACGGAAAGTACTGGGGAGGGGAAGGAGATTTGGAAGAGGAAGGTTGGGAAGTACCTGGCTATTCAGATCTGGTCACCAAACACGGTTAAAGCCATTTCAAGCAACGTTTCAATTCTGAATGGTGGTCTTTCACTAGGGCGATACTTAAAGCATCAACAATATTTCCTTTTCTTTGTTACAATATTCCGTTAGAGTTTGCATGCCGCAAATATACTTTTTATTATTTTTATATGAATTAAATGTGTTTTGACACATATTAACTAAATAAAAGTTATTGGCGCACGCCGTGTTTGAACCCGCGACCTTTGGATTCGTAGTCGAGCGTCTTACCACTTGACTATGGAGGTTGTCGATCATGATTATTTAGTGGTAGATTAGTTTTTTCCAAATTTTTTAAGCCTTGCTGTGTAAATGTGTGTGTAGGTACGATTGTGGATACCTTATATTTCAGGCGTTCCAAAATAATAACCGATGATAGCGATACCGGAATTTTAGCCATATAGATTGTTTATTGATATAATCGACCCAGTCTGAATTCCATCTTTGTTGCGTAGATATATACCTAATTTACAGGCTCTAAACTTCGCACATTAAATTAATACGTTCAAACAACACATTCGTAAATATTAAAATTTATTTGCATTTGCAATGTACAAATTAAAGATTCGTTTCCAGTTCCTGTCCCGGTATCAGCCGAATCTATTCGTACCGCGATTTGAGATCATTGAAATATTTAAATTACACACTGTCTCGAACTGAGTCACGCAGCGTGCAGAGCGAGATCCCGTAGCCTGGACACCTGGACCACGAAGCAATGAGAGGTGACGTCAGTTGAATCGTAGTTATTTGAACAATTCCGCGAGACGATGGGCCTCACGAGTGCCGGAGGGTTACCACAGGTTGTTGGCAGTAATTTTAATGTTTCTCAGAAGCAATTACCAACAACATAATACCTATATTTAGCAAGAGATTTAAGTGGCCCTCCATCACTCTAAACACCTATTCAAAACAGCCAATAAAAGTGTTTCATTAGACATGTAACATGTAACCTATAAATCTATGCCGGTTGGAATATTTACATAGGAATGGTGGGCGGTGATTTCTTTCTGTGTTTGTGTGTTACGGGTTCGAATCTCTCTGCACCCAAAGTTTTGTGTTGCCAGCCCGGGTGTCGTTATGTTGATAGTTCAGTTTCTAAAACTTGCGAAAATGGCTGTGCTACCAGCTGTCATTGCATTTATTATTATGCCCGAAAATATCATTTCAATTACAGTACTAACCTGAATCATTTCTTCTAGAAATTATTGTTTTTTATAAATGTATTTGTCAATGTATGTTCCCTTTGTTGGAATATTTGGCAATTATTTGGAGGGATACGTGCGGGAAGAGTTGCCTATTTAATCTTTATTTATTTATTTATATTTTTATATTTACAGCACAAGAGTCCCAACTCTCAACCGTCTGGAGCCAGTGGGACTATGGTATCCCCAATTGGGTATGTTGTGAGGCTGGAGGTAGTGAGGGTGGAAGAAGGTAGGGAAGTACCTGGCTTTTCAGATCTGGTCGCAAAACACGGCTAAAGCCATTTCAAGTAACGTTTCAATTCTGAATGGTGGTCTTTAACCAGGACGATACTTAATGCATCTACCCCTCTGAATTATAGTAAATGAATTCTACAACTTAAAAGCCAACTTTGTCACAATATTCCATTTTCTTTGTTACAATATTCCGTTATAGTTTGCTTGTCCCAAATAAATTTAAAAAAGTGTTTGAAATCATTTGTGACTATAATAATATATTCGAGCCTTTCCATTAATGTTCACCTCTTACTTGATACTTGTTGGTACTTGTCTAGCTCATACGACACGCCTCGACGAAGCTATTGCCCTATCGGAGTTCTAGGGCCCAGTACGGATATTACACTTCACCTAGTTCCTACTAAAATCAATAGAATGTCCAGGTTTTCTTGGGAAAGCCCCATCACTTATTTTTGCCTGTCCTATTGGTAGGTACCCCCTCCCCTCCCCATCAGAGAGCGTCGTCACACACATCGGTTTCGCATTTTTTTTTCCAAAATGACTTCTCCCGCGCTGAAAAAACTGTCCTCACACTACATACCTAGAATTGTCCAAATGATTTAAAGAAATTCTCCGCACAATTGATTCGATTGTCTCTGCCTTCAAACGGTGATATTATTTAATTCGTTTCAATAGAAGCCTATAAAGGTCTATGATGTATTTAAATTTTAGGCAAGCTGTCAATTATAATTATTTAAAAGCAATCGGGTCACTATAATACGTGACACAATGTCGGATAACGTCAGTTGGGTGATTGATATATTTATATTTGATACAATAATTACAATTGGTTATCAACGCCGCGGCAAGACTTACCACCGGCGTATTTAAATATTTCAGAGGACTTCAAATAAATATCTTTACTGGCTTAAATGTCCCGAAAACATCCATTTCAAGCTTTGCTGAATGGTATTTAAGTCAATTAACGGAATGGCTCCGGCTTACTTATCGGAACTGTGTATTCCCGAAGACTCCAATTCGCAACAACCCTTAGATCGGCAACGTCATCAGCTATCGGAAGGTTGAAGGAACCAGAAATTAAGTTCGGAGAGTGTGCCTTGGGAGTGTCAGGTCCTAAAGCCTAGAATAGACTAGTACATGATCTGAGAATGATAAAAGACTCAGAATGTACAGAATTCAGAACCAAATTCAAAATCCATCTCTTCAGAAAATCGTATCCATCAATGGATAACAGAATTGCCATAATTTGTGAAGCTGGCTAGCCCGTTAGTATATTTAATGCAATGATCGGCAAATTCTCGATCTACTGCAATACAAAAATTCCGAAACTCTTCACAGCTCGCGACATATGTAAGGATCGATAATTAACGATAATAATATTTGTATGGCGCCGTTTTTGTGAAAAATAATCTCCAGGGTGCTCTACAAATCTTAATTCCTAACAGAGCCTATAGAGATAGAGATCTTATTACAAACTATATAATACTTATATTATAATATATGGCATGTTAATATGTATTTATATTATGTACATAGATAATATACAGAAGCATACTTACCTGGCAGGTCACTTTAAATAAACACAATTATTTTAGTTGTTTCTAGTTTAGAGAAAGATACAGTTTTGCACTCGAAGGACATGGCAACATTAAAATTAATGATAGATTTTAGGGTATTAGAGCGAATTTCATAATGAGCTTTCTGAATCTGTAGTTTTATTTGAAGTTCTATTCAAATGTAAGTGTGTTTTTAAGCTTTTCTAATGTAATTTTACTTATAGTTTTAAGTATTTTGTGGTAATCTTCGGCATAGTTTTTTAGCTTTGTTAAGCGCCCTTGATGTGATATGTCACAAAAATAAAATATTTATACGGAATAACGCCTTTGACCTAAACACGGCCGATATATTTGAAACAGAAAATTATCGCTGTTGCAGATAAACGGAATTCCGCTTTATAGTTAAGACACATCTTTCCTACATTGGGCGAGTATGAAGCTTTTGAGCTTAAATTTAAATTTGTACCAAGGTGCTACATTTTAAGCTTATACAATAAACTATCAAATGGTTTTGGTTACATTTAGACAGCAGTAAACTTCAACTTAATTTGTAACAAGAAACCAGCGGAATATATTAAAGAGTCGTTGCCATTTCCTTCGCTTTGATGTGATAATTATTTGAAGTCAGTACGATGTTGTTGATGTCAGCATTGCGTGCTAAGATCTGCCCGACGTTTGATTCTCTAAGCTGTTTTGTCTACCGCGAGAGTTTATGGCTACGGAATAATCATCTTTAATCTTGGAGGAAATCAGGGTGGAATTATATATCGTAGCCGGAAAGGTAAAGGGGCTGAAGCGCCATTTTGCCAAGTTTACACCGGAGCACTTTAAAGATTTTTTGTTTACCAATAAATATTCACAAGTCTTCAGTACCAGGTTGGATTTTGAAAAGAAAGTTAACTCAGGTAACTCAATGATCTCACTGAGTTACCTGAAACGTCAAAAAGCTTAAAACAGTCCCAAACTTATGTCGCTTGAGTCGAGCCTTCTCCCAAATGGTAATTATAGTTTAGATGGCTGAAGGGCCACAAAAATCTTCAGAATAAAACGAGAGTCAGAACATTCGATACTGATCAAAACTACATATTTAACTCATTTTTGACCAAAGTTCCTTTCCAGCGACGATAAATTGTTCTATGTTAACCTCATGCACAAGTCGTTTCAGTAGATATATAATATGTTGAAAGAGTTTTTACAAGAGGAAGGTTTATTCTTGAGAAAACTCGTCTTTTTATGGTGAACACCGCACAGAGTCCAACTGCTCCCAACTGTCTGGAGCCAGTGGGACTATGGCATCCCCTGCTGGGTTATGTTTTGAGGCTGAAGGTGGAGAGGAGGGAAATGAGATGGGGAAGAGGAAGGTTGGGAAGTACCTGGCTATTCAAATCTGGTCACCAAATACGGCTATAGCCATTTTAAGCAACTTTTCGATTCTGAATAGTGATCTTTCACCAGGGCGATACTTAGAGTATCTACCACTCTGAAACGGGCCAAAAATATACTATATATTAATTAAATGTGGAACACATAATAATTCAATAAAATGTATTAGCACGTGCTGGGATTAGAACCCGCGACCTTTAGATTCGTAGTCGAGCGTCTTAACCACTCGACTACGGAGACCGTCATGTTTTGCAAAGGGATAGAAAAAATAATAAAGATCTAATAAACTAAACGTAGTAAAAAATTAGAGGATTTTCAGAATGATTTGCCGTAGGCACCAGATTGCTGAAGTTTTTTGAACTCTAGAAAAACAGATGTACAGACAAATAAGTGATGTTCAGTATATAATCATTACATGTTTTTGAATAAATTAAGATAATGTCGAAATCGGAAATAACTTTCAAGCATTAATGCTTATGTTATTTTTATATTTAAATAATATCAATAATCTAAAACACAAATATGAAACAGAAAAAGCCAGAAAATAAAAAGACAACGGTCACAACCGAGACTCGAACTTTCAAACCGGTTAGAGTAGAGGATCCGAGTTCGAGTCTCGGTTGTGACCATTGTCTTTTTATTTAATGGCTTTTTTCTGTTTCATATTTATGTTTTAGATTATTGATATTATTTACATATTTAGAAAATAATATCAATTAATTTCGCCCCTGTTTCTTCGTGTTGGATTGAAATTCAAACCCCACATCTTCAGGACGCCATTATGTCTACCGCAAGCTGCGAGCCATCCGAGCCGTGTCGGTCTCTGGCGCATATCTATCAGAGTTACAGCTCAATGTCTGTTCATTGCGAATCAGAGGCGTGCACTCCACAAAGGCACACAAGCACTGCCTACCCCCCCGTACTCGCATAAAAATATATACAATATCCTTGGAGTAAGAATATATGGAGAGGTACCTTTGAGAAACAGTAGAATAATTTTTGGCTAAAAAAACTCTAATAACGCCGTATTTTTTAACCTTAGCACTCTAGTACATTAAAAGTCACGAGCCGCTACTGCTCTTCACCTAAATGCCACAGATATGTACACCATGCATACAAGAAGAATAAAATTGGTAAAAATTTGAGTGTTTTTTTAAAATACATCATTAATAATACAAACCAATATTTCATTCTTAACTGTTTGGTTTCGTTCTGTATGGGCAATGACTGCACTGTCAAAGAGTTGAATCATTGGTTAGTTAGAAGATGCAAGGGGTATTTGAATAAACCCCAGCTAGTTAGCTAATTTTGATAGAATCCATAAAATCAAAAAAGCAGTAAAACAAATTGCATGTTTTTCTCAGTTTCTATACAGATAAATCTTTTAGTCAGGCCTTCTCACACATCCATCAGCTCCCTTAAAAAAGACCCAGATATCATGCAAGGAATAATAATGTCCAACAGCTATATCTACACGACTACGCCACCGGAAAGCAGATGGCGAGCTAGAGCAGTGACCAGTGACCAGTAGTGATTAGTGAGTAATGACACTAGTAGAGATGGTCGATATCAGAATTGTGTGTACCTGCGGTTCCAGTTACCGGTGACCGGCGAGGAACCGGTTATTTATCCAGCTCTTTTTGGAACCGGTTCCCGGTGCCAGAAAAGTTCCTCCAATAAAATTGTTTTACCATATAGGAATAAAAATTCTCACTGCCAAAAAAAAACTTTCATGAGGGGAGGGGCTGCTAGAGAAATTCTGAAAACGAAAAGAACTGCAACTGGTTCCTCTCCAAAAAAATATTGACTGAAACCGGTTCCTCACCAAAACAACGAAAATAACGGACAAAGGATCATAGACATAAAATACAACACACGTCAATTTCATACAAATCTTACGAAAAATGTAGCACCACTAATTTTGCACCACTAAATGTTTCACTTAGTCGTGATTTTTCGGCGAGGAACCGGTTTCAAAAAGAACCGGATAAATTCAAACCTCTTTTTTGCGAGTTCGACTTCAATTGAAGTGTTCACTGCGAAGGTTCATTTTAAAGAACCAGCAATTCGTGAAGCATTCACAAAACATTGAAGTTTTTTCCCAACGAGTATTTACATTATTTAATTCATCTAAGCAAAGGATATAGAATATTTTTATTTTCGAAAATTAGGAACCGGTTCCAAAAATAAGCGGTTTCTCGGAGAAATAATATCGACGGTTCCAGTGACAGGCTTGGAACCGGTTCCTTTTAACCGGGACCGGAATATCGACCATCTCTAGATACTAGAGGGCAGGCTGCCAACTCCGATGGACCGAATTAGATTGGCTCCGGAGCGTCTGGCTAGATTTGCGATCACCTTCACCAACGAAGAAGTCGCATCTGCCGGTCACGCGTTTGCTAACAAACTGGGAACTGGTGGGAGGACCGAAACATGGAACACGAAGACATTAAAAAAACTGATTTATGTTTCTTGAAAATAAAATTACCGTCACATCAAAGAAAGTTCATATCCCAGGTGTTTTACAAATAATAAATTCACACCTACAATATTATTTATTGACTTGTACTGCGTCAACACTTTGTTTTTTTTACGTGAATACCGCCCAAGAGTCTCAACTGCTCCTAACCCTCTAGAACCAGTGAAACTATGGCATCCCCCAATAGGGGTATGTTGTGAGGCTGAAGGCAATGGGGAGGGGAAGGAGATGAGGAAGGAGAAGGTTGGAAAGTACCTGGCTATTCAGAGCTGGTCAAAGCCATTTCAAGCAAAGTTTCAATTCTGAATGGTGGTCTTTCACCAGGGCGATACTTCGAGCATCTACCACTCGCAAATATACTATATATTATTTTATATCAATTAAATGTGTTATGACTCATGTTAATTAAATAAAAGTTATTTGCGCACGCCGGGTTCAAATCCGCGACCTTTGGAGTCGTAGTCGAGCGTCTTACCACTCGACTATGCAGGCCGTTAAACACTGTCACTCATTTCCCCAAGCAATATACATTTATTTTGTTTTTTATATCAAACCGGACAACTGAAATTAAAATTCAATTTAACTTTTAAATATGCACGTGTGCTGCGACAAAGTCAAATAAAAGATGAACAGTTATGTTTTGAACAAAGCAATAATAATTTCACAAATAATGAAACAGAACTGTTTTCTTAGTGAATTGTATTTACATAACCTCAACACTCCCAACGGGGTTTTCTAAAAAAGATTCCGGTATCTATTCGGTACAGCTTAAAAAATTCTGGATATAACACACCTTTAAGCTGGATTCACACCGACGTCCGGATCCGCTCAGTGACGATACTGATCCGCATGAGAGCTTATTGATATGGTACGAATATCAATCAAGGAGTAGGTGCCAAGACAAAGTTGTTTGGCAGTATATCCTCTCTGCCCACCCTTGTGATATTTAACTACTTAGTTAGTTAAATAATTATTTTGATGTGTAAAAAAACTTACATCACAGATTTTTTTGTCACTAAATAATATTTTTAATAGTTAAAATATTATTTAGTGATAAAAAATGGTTTTTAATAAAAAAAATCGAGGGTTCAATTCCTTCTAGCTAAGCTCTCCATCATTGCACAAGCAACATTTTCCGCTTACTATGATGGCAGCAGGAGATTTTCAAATATTTTCAGGTTATTCGTAACCCAGAAATGTTTGTCTTTCTTTAATAAAATAAAAATTATCTTATTTTCTATGGTATAAATGGGAAGTCGAAGTCGAGGACGCCCGAGAAAGACATGGCACGATCTAGTAAATCAAATACTTGAATCGGGTCGTGTGAAGAGTCAGAATAACAGAAGAGTATGTATGAGACGATGTATGAATGTAAATGAAGCAAGAAGTGTGTGCCAAGACAGAGTTGTATGGCGGTCCGTCCTCTCTGCCTACCCCTGCGGAGAAACGGCGTGATGATTAGTTAGTTAGTTAGTTAAATGGGAAGTCTAAATTACACAAGCAAGAACTGAAGTCCAAGAAATGAAGTTCCACGATTTTTGTTTTTTCTTTTATTTTTGTCAGCTCTTTCTATGTTTGACACTACTTGTAGTCCTATGTATTCAATAGTCGTGATGTATTGCCATGAATTAATTTCATTAGTCTTTAGTCGATGATGGAACCAGCTCTTTCATTGAACTTGTGTTATCTCTGGAAGCTGCTCCAATCAAGAAGACTTCAAGTATTGGATTTCAAAGTGTTAATTTGTTAGGTTCTTACCTTTACGTTTTTCATACAGTTCCTACCTCATCCAACCATATCGATATATCGAATTCCGTATGAAACAACATGGTGTTCGAAACAAGTAATAATCGAAACAGAAGAGTTCAATGTGAAAAAACGTGTTTCGCGTTGTTCGTTGGTCTCTCGCTTGTTCGTCGGTTTGTTGTTGATCTCTAATTCGTTTCGTTAAAAATGTACTCATAACTGTGTAAGAAGAATCAAGAACTTCCACTTCAACTACATCGGTGAGTGAATGGTTCCCCATTTTTCCTCCATTCCAATAATCTTACCACATCCATAATTAGACACTACACTAACAAGTAGTATAGTTTATCGTTTACAGTCCAATGTTTTTCAAATTCATCTGAAGCTGAAAACACATACGGTGTTTTATCGCAGCTTCGGATCCAACACAAAGATTGAAAGCTTGTAATTAAAGATACCGTGGAAACATACCATGACAATTGATAGGAGATATGACAGATGTAAGATGCAAGACAAGTATCCAATCGTCTTAATTACATTGCATGTATCATTGATATAGCGAATGATCGCGTGTAGCTCAGTAGTAAGTACAAATGATGCGCACGTGCACTGGGTCTTGTCCCCACGCTAGGTATTCGCTTGTGCAATGATAATGGAAAAGGTCTGGAGGTCTACGAAGTGTGACGGTTGCTAGGGCCTCAAGTAGGTGTATGAGATGGCACTTGACAACTCGACCGCAACTTGACATCAGCATCGCTCAAGGGTCGCACCAAGGTAATGACAATTCGCCGCCATATAATCTTAAATCGAGGCAAATTTTTCTTTGATTTTAGGGAGAAAAGCGTTTAAAAAAACTGGATATTATGGTAATAAGCCTCAAGGACTTGTCATGTTCTCTGGCAAAATTCGAAGTCAGAATTATGCCCGCAATTAAATAAAGACTGAGATAAATATTACATTAATATACAAACAAACGTATGGCAGTGAGGCATGGATCTGGCGGAGGACGGATGAAAGTAGAGTGAATGCTGTAGAGATGAGATCCCTGAGGCGTATGTGCGGTAAAACCACGTATGACCGTGTCAAAAATGTGCACATTCGGTAGGAATGGAAGGCTGATAAAAGCGTTATGAACAGGGCTATGAAAGGATGCTTAGATGGTTTGGGCATGTAGAGCGGATGGACGAAGAAAGAAGTGTGAGAAGAATGTAAAACGTGTGAAGTACATGGAAAAAGAAGACGGGGACGCCCGAGGAAGACATGGCACTATCAAGTGAATCAAAAACATGAGACGGGCCATATGAAGAGTCGGAATAACAGAAGAGTATGTATGAGACGATGTAAGAATTTGAATGAAGCAAGGAGTGTGTGCCAAGACAGAGTCGTATAGCGGTCCATCCTCTCTACCTACCACTGCGACGAAACGGCGTGATGGTCAGTTAGTTAGTAAGTACAACCAAGTGTTATTTTCTTGGGTATAAGCTAAACTTTTCGTGGTTAATATATATTTTTTTTTATATTGTAAAATAAAGTAATTTCATTTTGCTTTAAATGAAGAGTGTTGTAAGAACGAAGCTTAAAGCCGTGCTAGGTGGGGCCAAATCGGAAATGAAATGGGAATATAAGGTGCACCATTTTCTCTTCGTACGTTCTCCAAGTACGGGCCTGCCCAAACATGCCCAACGATGTATAACGATGGTCAATGAACAAATGCTTCTCTCGCATTACCATCAGCGTTTCCCAGAAGGAGTTTTAAGGAAACTATTGAAAATAGCACGGTCTTTTTGTTTCAAGCTTTTCACAGGAATGCTGTAATCTACCATATATCAATAAATAATAACCAAAAATGACAATGGAAAACATTATCAGTAACACTTGATACTCCATAGAAGATAGGAAACACACTCGTAATGGCAGAGAGAAAATATTAACATAAAGTCATTAATTAGGTAGGTATTTGTATGTCATTATTATTTAAAAATATATTGTGAATACTGCACCAACTAACCAGTGAAGTTTCCTTTAACTTGAATGAATTGACTTGAATGTTCTTTTAAATGTATATTTTTGTCCTATTTTTGTAGTTGCTTCATTAAAATATTACGTACGAGCATGTGCTGTTCTTTCTCTGTTGCTCTTTTTTTCAATTTCTTGTTATGTATTTATGTGTATTATTTATGGTATCATTCTCCACTGAGCAAAATGTCGAGACTTGTTAACTCAAGCCATGGTTTTGAAATTTTTGGTACCAGTCTAAATGATTTTTGTCATTTACGACTCTACAAAAACCTTGTTCAGGCTTTGACGTGAATGTTCTTTCAAATGTATATTTAGTCCTATTTTTGCCATTGTTTCATTAAAATATTTTTGTCATTCTTCACGGTTCTACCAAAACCTTGTTCAGGTTTTGACTGTGACTTGTTAACTCAAGCCATGGTCTTGAAATTTTTAAATCAGTACAAATGATTTTTGTCATTCTTTACGAGTCTACAAAAACCTTGTTCAGGCTTTGACTTAACTGTTCTTTCAAAGGTATGTTTCTGTCCTATTTTTGTCATTTTTTCATTAAAATATTATGATGTGTGTTATTTTCCTATATATATTTTTTTTTTTTTTTATAATTGGACACAATGATCCGTTAATGTATATAAATAAATAAATATGGCTCTCGAATGATTTATTTCATTACTAACGACTTATAATTAATATACATTAAAAACTTATGCTGCAATCTCTCTTAATTTTCAGTTGGTGAATCTTATAAAAGGAGACCAGATTGTTGAATTATACTCGAGGTTACTTCTCACCTACCTTCATTGATTATAAATCTTTTACCGTCCTCAAAATAAATCCCAAACATGATCTCATAATGTTGCGTCGGCGTCGGTATAGACGTTCGAGTCAGATGACTTGGCATTGCACTGAGTCTAGACGAGGTGATGCAAGCCAAATACTGAAATTGTATGGATTTAACTAGGTACCGAGTTCATAGCAGTCTCCGCTCTCCATCGTCCTGCTGAAGAGGGGTCTTTTTGCAAAGTGCCGAGGAACTGGACTTAGAAATAATAATCCGATCCATCACATTTCCCGGCAGACTGCTAGGCACCTGTGTTGCAAGCTACGATAATATTGGTACTTGCCCACTGTCTACTTCTGTGTACGGTCTTCCGAGGTGGTCTCTCTTTCTGTCACGTGCATCGTTGGTGAGAAAGAGTTAGTGGTTACATCGGATCTATCAGCGGCATACCTTTGTCTGTGTTCTGATGAACCATTCTAATTATAACGATTAAGCGACTAGCGCTCGCTGATAGGTGACAATACTTAAATAACTAGCTTGCCGCAGACTGCACTGACCGTAGGATATTTTAACGTATCTACTCGATTGATATTAATCGATCTGCATTTATCATATTGGAACCTCTATCTTTATATGTATTGCAGTCAAACTCGGCTATAACCAGCACGCATATAACGATTGAACGGCTGTAACGATCAAAAAGCTTCATTGATTTATTTTATGCGTATTTATATTTACGAGTATATTAAATTCATATCACTTACTTTCGCAAAGCTTTCGTAAAATTGATTTATCTTTGAGATTTTCTAACATTAACATTTAATTGTCAGCAGCTGGTATTAAAAGTAATATTTATTAAATATGTTTTTAAATTGTCCTAAATCTTAGAAGTATGCAGGAATAATACATTATAATATTGGGTTTGCTTATTAACCATAAGCAAGTAATTGAAATAAATGTGTTCACTTAATTCTCTACAGCTGATTTAAGCAAAGAGATCGGTTACAATATAACTAACAATGGAGAACTGGAGGAATGACCGTGGTTGGTGCAAGTGAAATGTTCAAAGAAACAAATCCACAGCGGGGAGGGCTTATACTAACCCTGATGGGCAGTGATGCATAGAACTGACAGAGGAAGGATGGAAGTAGACTGAATGCTGTGGAAATTAGATTCCTGAGACTTACGTGCTAAAACCACATATGACCGTGGTACAAATGTGGATATCCGGAAAGAATACAAGGCTGATGTAAGCGTAATGAATATGATTGAGAAAGGGACGCTTAGATGGTTTGGGCATGTATAGCGGATGAACGAAGAAAAGAATTTTATGAGAATATATGACGCGAAATTAGAAGTCGGAGACGCCCGAGGAAGATATGGTAGAATTAAGTGAATCAAATACATGAGTCGGGCCATGTCAAGAGAACAGAATAGTGTGTATGAGACGATGTATGAATGTGAATAAAGCAAGAAGGGTGTGCCAAGACAGATTTGTGTGGCTATCCAACCTACCCCGGCGGGGAAACGGCGTGATGCTTAGTTAATTAGTCAGGTATCTATGTGTATACTGTTCGATTTTTTATTTAACTTACTTGCCAGTTGGGAACGGCTCATGCGCCAACCTCGCGGTGTCTGGACGAGGCTATAGAAGCGAGGAGTGTGCTCCAAGACAGAGTTGCGTGGTGGTCCATCCTCTCTGCCTACCCCTGTGGAGAAACGGTGAAACAGTTAGTTATATACCAATATAGAGTGGTAGATACTCTAAGTATCGCCCTGGTGAAAGACCACCATTCAGAATCGAAACGTTGCTTGAAATGGCTTTAGCCGTGTTTGGTGACCAGATCTGAATAGCCAGGTATTTCCCAACCTTCCCCTTCCCAATCTCCTTCCCCTCCCCACTACCTTCAGCCTCACAACATATCCTATTTGGGAATGCCATAGTCTCACTAGCTCTAGACGGTTGGGCAGCAGTTGAGACTCTTGTGCGGTATTAACGTAAAAAAAAATAAAATAAAATAAAAACTAAATATTAGCATATTTATTCTAGAATATTCCTATGGAACTTTTTGTATTCACGAAGTAATAGTTTGGAATTTTGCGTGATGCATACCCGCTTAAGTTTTATAAATTATTTAACACGTTTCTATAGATTGTCTGATGACATAATAATAGCAATTGTGATTGAAGGTTTCATTAATAATGCAGAGTAAGTAGCTACCTGGACTTCTCGGAAGCTGACCATGGGAGGAGAGTGAACTGCAGTTGCTATCTGCAGGTGTACATAACCTATGCATGCTGAAGGAGATCAACTTATTTACAACCCAAATGGCTATAATCGTGTGAGACATCACATGTGGTTTTATGCGTCAAAATGTCGAATATCCTCATTTAAAAACACACCAATAAAAAAGGCCATATACTTCTCAAGGAAGCTGCATCATTTATTTGCATATTTAATGTTCATAAACACAATTCAACGGATATCTCTCAACATGTGTATAAGAGTTATTTTTAAATTTATTTTTTCTTAGGGAATACCGCACGAGAGTCCCAACTGCTCCCAAACGTCTAGAGCCAGTGAGACTATGGAATCCCCAATTTTGGTATGTTGTGAGGCTGACGGTAGTGGGGAGGGGAAGGAGATGGAAAAGAGAAAGGTTGGAAAGTACCTGGCTATTCAGATCTGGTAACCAAACACGGCTAAAAGCCATTTCAAGCAACGTTTAGATTCTGAATGGTGGTCTTTCACCAGGGCGATACTTGGAGTATCTACCACTCTGGAACGTTTCGCAAATATACTATATATTATTTTATATGAATTAAATGTGTTTCATATTACAGGACATGTATTAATTAAATAAAAGTTTGAACGAAAATTTGAAAAGGGTTTGAACCCGCGACCTTTGGATTCGTAGTCGAGCGTCTTACCATTCGACTATGGAGGCAGTCAAATATAATAATACATGTACGTACCTACACGGGTTTTTACTTGAATTAATATAAATTGAAATAATATGGAGAGAGAGAGAGCTAATTCTTTTTACCCAACCTTGGGATAAATCACTTTCTCCGAGTTTTTACGTCGTACACCATGAGAAAGAAAGAGACAAAAAATCTCCTAAATTATCACACCGCTTTAAAGTATTGTTAGAATGTTCTTCGTGTCCCGTGTTTCCGTTGACTCCGCCCACACGTTTTGACACGTGAAATAAACAAACATAACTCAACGGTTTATTAGGTTATATGCTATATTTTTGTTTTTAACAATACTGTGAAAAAGTGGTAAAACAAATAAACAAAAACATTGTGTCGACATTTGCTATGAATGGATGAATAAATACCCTAGCCCTAGTCCTGCCACGCCCAGGTCAAGCCGAGTCCGGCAAACCTCATAAAAACTGACTACAGCAGCTCTCTCTCTTGTATATTATTGCCCTGAGGTTTTTTACCTCACTTTGTTAATTATTTATTCTATGTATAATATTTACATTCATCTGTTTTATTATATTCCATTTTGTTATATTAGATTAATTATTATGTTATCATTAATATCTGAAATTGTTAAGTGACCAACTGTATACTCATCGCAAATTATTTCCTCTGGGCTTTTAACAATGAAATTCAGGGAAAATTAAGATTTAGTACATTATAAAATATTACCATAACAATGCTAAGAATTTTAAATTGATTATTTTAAGGTAATAGACGGAGTCAGTAGAACAATGGCATCTTTATATTGAGAATGCTGTAAGGCTGGAAGAAGTGCAGAGGGAAATGAGAAGGGGGAGAGTTAGGTCAGAAAAACCCTGGCTAATCAGATCTGTACACAGTTAAAGCCAATTTAGGCAACGTATTAATAGTGAATGGTTGTCTCTCACTAGGGAAACACTGAAAGTATACAATTTTTTTAGTTAAATGACAATACTTGTAAATAATTTATCTACTATATTCAAATTAGAATTTACGGTTTATTTTGATATCCATTATTGAATCAATATAATATAATTTTCAATAAAATATGAAATAGAAGACACAGAAAATAAAAAAGATTAGGTTGCAACCGAGACTTGAACTCGGAAACTCTACTCCATCCGGAAGTGACGTATCTGTCAATTGTGTCACTGAAACCTTTTAAGACACTGTCATTTTTATCATTAAGTTCTTTTGTAAGAAGTCAAAGGTGATTCAAGTCATACTAAGAAATATAAAACAATATTTTTCTTATTTTATATCAGCAAAATAATTATGGTTTTTCTAAAATTTTGACGATAGCCAGTCGAAATATCGTCGTTGGAAAGACAAAAAGGCTTAAGCGACACTTTGATCAAAAATGAGTTAAAACATGTAGTTTTGATCAGTTTTTCAGAATGCTCAGACTCGCGTTTGATTCTGAAGACTATTGAGGCCCTTCAGCCATCTGAAATATATTTCTCGTTTGGGAGAAGGCTTCACTCAAGCGACACAAGTTCGGGACTTTTTAAGCTTTTTTCATTTTAGGTAACTCAGTGAGAGCATTGAGTTACCTGAGTGACTTTTTTTCAAATTCCAACCATGTACTGAAGGCTAATGAATTTTATTATTCTAAAAAGATCTATACAGTACTCTGGTTGTAAGCTTCTCAAAATGGCGCATCAGCCCTTTTGCCTTTCCGGCGACGATATTTATACTTTTTAATTTAAAAATGACTAAACATGTTTATATAAACATGGCATCTACAGCCTTAGTTCGAGGAGGGATAAAGCATTACTGCCTTTTGCTCATAAACTCCTGAACGGTGTATTATTAATACCTGACATCCTGGCGGAAATTGGATTTTATGTCCCTGATAATTTCACGCGAAGCCGCCAACACAGGCTTCTGTTTCTTCCCAGATGCAGAACTAACTTATCAATGGTGATGCCCCTGGGAAGACCGACTAGGTTAATTAACTGCCTCGCAGGAAATTTGGATATTTTTCACCCGAGCTACAACAAGTTTAAGCAAGAACTAACTATTCAGTTTTAACTATATTATGTACTATTATAATTGTATATTTTTGATTATTATTTTTTTGTGTGTTTTTATCGCTTTTGCATTGTAATTGGTATAAAACTGTTTTTAGCAAAATAAAACAAAATAAATAAAATATTTTTTCTAAAATGCATGCTACAGTACTGTATGTAAAATATTATATTACAGATAGATTAAGTTATCGTTGAAAAAAAACTGGCATCATTAAAGCACTCGGTTTTATTGCAGTCAATTTAAATGCGATTTTCCCGACAGTTAGGCATCCATTACCTAGGCCAAGGAACTGCCGCCATTCCTGAAAGTCTGCGAATTGTGACAGATAAAACATCTGGAAGCGGCGCAGGCCTCTTAATTACTTCTCTGTCACGCAGTCCGGTGGCTGAGTGGCTCGAGATTTTCCTGTTGCGTAATTGGGTTCAATTAAACCGGAATGCTGTTATTAGCAATCAGCGCGGTTCTCGGAAGAATTCGATAGAACAGCGATGTGTAGCCTTTGTAATAATCAGATGCGAGGAGATTCACCGATAGTGAGATGAGATTCAGAGTAAAGTTGGCCTCTCAGAAGCTGGGCGTACTGTACAGGGCCCGCAGATACTTGAATAGTATACAACCTTGGAGTAAGAATATATATGGAGAGAGAGCTAAATATTTTTTCCCAACCTAAACAAATTTGCGATAAATCACTTTCTCCGGGTTTTTACGTCGTATGCCGTGAGAGAGAAAGAGACAAGATAAGTCGTCACATAATATCGCAGCACTTTTAAGAACCTAACCTAACCTAACCCAACCTTGTATTAAGTATAAATATGGAGAGTGAGCTAAATATTTTTACCCAACCTATACAAATTTCCGATAAATCACTTTCTCCGGGTTTTTACGTCGTATGCCATGAGGGAGAAAGAGACAAGAGAAGTCGTCACATAATATCGCAGCACTTCGAAGTATGTAAGGATGTTCTCCGTCCGCGCTAACTTCACATCATCGAGTCTTTCTATATTTTTATTGATTAAAATACTTGCAGTGGTTATACAAATAAATCAAACATGATGGTGATATGTGCTATGCGTGAATGTTCAAATAAGACCAAACAAAGATAATTTCACTTTTCAGAGGTATTTTAACAGTAATGAATATTTTTGATCGAACACCACAATTTTTACCTTTTTAATGATATAAAGACATAAAATCAACAAAAAGCTTCCACCGTTATTTAGGCAAACCTTCTGTTATTAGTGCGTATGTGATTTTTTGACTGTATAAATCATTTAAATTGTGTATTGATATTGTTTTGTCAAATGTGTACAAATAAGTTTATTAAAAATGTCCGAATTTTATGTGGGCGGTAACTAATAGGCTATCCAACATCCTTTAATATATCTTTGTATCTGTCTATCGAATCAGTATAAAGTCAACCGTCCTGACTACACTGTTTCGCAAAGGTACCTCTCCATATATTCTTACTCCAAGTATACAAGAGCTGACCTTGTGCGAATTGCAAGTGCGCCCCACTGTTGAATTTGGCAGCCAGGAAATACGTGTAAAACCCTAGACTCTGTGCAGAAAAGGGCGGTCCGTTTGATAGATTCTCCTATCTTAACAAATGTATTTTAATATTTGGAGCACAGACGTCAGATGGGAATGCTGTCCTTGTTCTACCGGTATTTCAATGTTAGATGCTCCGAGGAACATGCGTCATTGATCCCTTCGGCACCGATGGACAGTCGGTAAACTCGCCAACGCGCGCCCAACATTTTTACACGGTTGACATTCGATACACGAGAACGGGTCGCTTCTACGACAGGTTGTTCAACAGCTCGGCTACTATGGAATAATTTTCCGGCCTCTGTGTTTCCTCCTTCCTACAACATGGGCCTCTTCAAGTTCTTCTACAACTCGCAAATTTGCGGCCCGTTTTATAGTGGTAGATACTTATTTTAATCAAGTATCGCCCTTTTTTATATGAAAACCGCACAAGAGTCTTAACTGCTCCCAACCGTCTAGAGCCAGCGAGACTATGGCATCCCCAAATAGGGCATTTTGTGTGGCTGAAGGTAGTGGGGAGGGGAAGGAGATTGGTAAGAGGAAGGTTTGGAAGTACCTGGCTATTCAGATCTGGTCACCAAACACGGCTAAAGCCATTTCAAGCAACGTTTCGATTCTGAATGGTGGTCTTTCATCAGGGCGATACTTAGAGTATCTACCACTCTGGAACGCACCGCAAATGTACTTTTATTTTTTTATTATATGATATCAATGTATTATGACACATATTGATTAAATAAAAGTTATTGGCGCACGCCGGGTTTAAACCCGCGACTTTTGGATACGTAGTCGAGCGTCTTACCACTCGACCATGAAGGCCGTCAAAGATCTATGAAAGATCATAATTCAGAATCGAAACGTTGCTTGAAATGACTTTGGCCGTGTTTGGTGACTAGATCTGAATAGCTAGGTACTTTTCAACCTGTTTCTGCCCCATCTCCTTCCCCTATCCACCACCTTCAGCCTTACAACATACCCCAGTTGGGGATGCCATAGTCTCACTGACTCCAGAGATCTGAATTAGTTGGGACTCTTATGCGGTATTCACCAAACCAAATCATTTCACTAGAATATCTCTCTGTAATGACGATGAAACAATAATCGATTTAAATAAATAGCAGCCCTCTACTCTACCGGAGTGACCAAATTATTTAACACATCAAATAAGCATAGTTGGCCCTAGTGATAAAATGGGCCTTAAGCGGTCCGCGGGCCGCAGGTTGTGGATCAGGGCGATATAACTTTCCTTCGGGCGATACGGAGAAACGCCCCGCGCTCGTACTAACTTGTACTCAGCACTGAGTATCCACATACAATGTAACATACATACATATATACATACAGTGTTACATACATACATATAGTGTTACATACATTTATACATACAGAGTTACATACATACATACCTATATACATACATACATACCTATTTACATACATACATACTCGTTCCTTGGCGTAAAATGTGTGTACGGATGAGATAGCTATATCAATGTCCCACGCTACTGTTATAATCGGGTTTCGCGCCACTAGCCATGGTTGTCTTTCTCACACTTATGTTTTTCTGCATTCGCTATCTCACACCGTTTTCGTGAACCTTTAAACCTTGTGAATGATTATATTTATTGAATTGAAATAATAAGTGGTTTATAGGTAATTATGAATGGAAAGAAATTTCATGAGATATGTGTTTTTTGCTCCCGAATGATTTTCACACTTCTCAAGGCATTTTTTCTCAGAAAGTAGCCTACAGCGACGCGTTTGTGACAGCTGGTAACAGCTTGTCTGTCGGACTAATGTTTGTGTGATACTAAACGCTCTAAATCTCAGGTATGTCACGCGGACTCGGTTTAGTGCATTCACGCGTACCTACATTATTTAATTCGTCTAAGGGTAAGTCATAAAAAAAAAAACATAACCCACGCGCCGCCCCTGCCATCAAGGTGTTAAATAAATTAACAGTTGTATCACAAATGATTAGATCTTACCATATAAAAATCAAGATCTTAATGCCAGAAAAATCCATACAAACTTTTGATAACCTTCACATGACTTAAATTGGATAGAAAATCGCATGGGAGCCAATATTATTTTTAGCCGTATACACGAAGCGGAAAAATCATTTCGTTATTATTTTTATTTCTTCCTTTTCCCGGGAATATCATTTTTCCTGGAATTATTCTCAAAGTGGCGATTATGTTCCACTAGAAATGACGTAGAAGTGCTAAGATTAATTATTTTTTGTATTCGTGCACGTAACACACAAAGAACTGAATGGCATCTTTGCCTTGCCAAAAATACACGTAAAAAAATATACTAATATCTTGGTATTATTTCTAATTTTGAAACTGTTAATTCGTGTTCGAATTTTTATTTTAATGTTTTAATGATACAATTTTTTAAAACTTTATTCCATTATGTTTTATTAAGACCGGATCGGTTTCAACTTATATCAACCAGTCTGAAGATTTATTAAGGTGAAACCGGCTCGGTCTTAATAAAAAATAGTGGAATAAAGTTAAAAAATATATACTATTAAAATCATTATCGTAATATTTTTTAGTGATTTTCAACTGTTAATATACTCGTATATCTATCAAGAATATTTTCCGCTTTGTCTAACTAATTTAAAGTCGAAAGTATTTTTATTATGACGATATTATTTTTAATTAATTTAAAAAACATATCATTTCTGTCATGGTCTCAAAAAGCGCTTGTTTGAAAGAGGTTTGGAAAAAGTTTGGATAAAATCAATTGTTTTTATATTTATATATATGTATGTTTATACATATATATAATTATATATTTATGAAATACGAATCCAGACGAAAAATGCGATTAAATTGTCTACTAATAAAATAAAATAAATGTTATGACAGCAATTTTGTGCAACCCTTGTTTTTATCGTATATCATAATCAGAGCATTCAAATTATTTATGTATTTCAACTGATCAAAACTACATATTTAACTCATTTTTGACCAAAGTGTCGCTTAAGTCCGTTTGCCTCTGCAGCAACGATATCACAATAATGCAAACATTGATTCGCGTACGGTCAGAGATTTCTGGTAACGCGTTTTCTTTTCTCTCAAATATACGTATTTGTGGTATTTGATTTCCTCACTATTAGTTTATGAAGGAGTATATGATGCGAAAGTTAATAGAAGAAGAAGTCGAGGACGCCCGAGGAAGACATGGAACGATCGAGTGAATCAAATACTTGAGTCGGGTCATGTGAAGAGTCAGAATAACAGAAGAGTATGATTAAATAAAAACAAATTTGTAACTTTATTCCACTTTTTTTATTTTTGACTGGACCGGCTTCAGCCTATAACGGCCATCTTCAGACTAGTTCAAAATAGTCTTATGTAAATAGTATTATATAATAGTATTATAACAAGCCAGTATTATAACTTCAAACTAGTCTGAAGATGGCCGTTTTAAGCTAAAAAAGTGGAATAAAGTTATAAATTTGTTTTTATTTAATCATTAAAATGGAATTCCACCATGAATTAACAGTTACAAAATTAGAAATAATAAGAAGAGTATGTATGAGACGATGTGTGAATGTTAATTAATGCAAGGAGTGTGTGCCAAGACAGAGTTATATGGCGGTCCGTCCTCTCTGCCCACCCGTGCGGGGAGAAATGGCGTAATGGTTAGTTAGTTAGTTTATGAAGATTTTACAATGGCTCAAATTATTATTTTTGTCCAGCTAAAGTTGTGATTGGGACGTTTGTGTGAGGTGGGAATTGCAGCTTTTTGTGCGTTCCGACAACCAGCTGATCGGGTGCCAAACGAGAAGAATTTGGCCTGTCTCACTTCTCGCTTCAAGGTCCATTGAAGACTTCGTCCGGTCCATTATTCACGATTCGCAATCTCCCGCTCAGATGGTCCACGAGGCAGCGTCCCCTCACGCAGCTCTACGGCTAGCTGGGAGAGTCGTGACGCGAGTCAAACCAGATCTAGAAATGGGATTATAATTGGTGCATAACCGCTGCATGTTACTGCTGAATCTCACTGAAATTACCGCACGTTGCCAAGTGCAGTTCCTTTGGTTGATACCTTGGAGCAGAGGTTCCCAAACTTTTTTGTCCCGTAGACCAGTGGTCCCCAACCCATGGGCCGCGGCCCGGTACCGGGCCGTGGACCAAATGGTACTAGGCCGCGCAAAAATATATATTTTTTAAATCTACATTCAATGTGTCCCCCGTACCCCCTTCCCTCACCCTTAGCGGGCCGCGGTAAAATTATCAAACGTTGACCGGTCCGCGGCGACAAAAAGATTGGGGGCCACTGCCGTAGACCACTTGCCGATTTTTCATATTTTGTATAGACCCCCTGCTTGAAGTCCAACTCGCCAAAAAATAATAGTACTAGTCGGTAGATATCTCAAATCGGAAAAGTGTTAGCAAACCAACAAAAAATACTCTCCGAAAAAAAGCACTAGTCAGTAGAGATTTGAAATCGAAAAGTGCTAGCAAATCGAAAAAAATCCTCCCTAAAAAAGTTCTAGTAAACCAACAAAATTTACCCTTCGAAAAAAAAGCACTAGTCGGTAGAGATTTGAAATCGAAAAGAACTAGCAAATCGACAAAAGTTCCTCCCTAAAAAAGTTCTAGTAAACCAACAAAATTTATCCTTCGAAAAAAAAGCACTAGTCTGTAGAGATTTTAAATCGAAAAGTACTAGCAAATCGACAAAAGTTCCTCCCCAAAAAAGTACTAGCAAATTGACAAAAAGGTGAAACTGAGGAAGAACCAGTTCCTCGCCAAATCTTTGTAGTTCTTTGGTTCATTGTAGTCGTTGAAGTCGAACTTCCATTGAAGTACTTAGAATAAAGTACTTCATTGAAGTCCGACTTCAATTGAAATATATGAACTGCCGAAAAATGAAGTAGTTCGCACCAACGGAACTACCAACTTCAATTGAAGTATTTGTTCAATGAGAATTGAATGAAGTTGGAACTGCCGCAAAAGGAAGTAGTTCTTTGAAGTTTGCGGGAAGCCAACATTTTGGTGACAGCCTGCCTAAATGGAATCCACTCTCGTGGACCCCCATTTAAGTCTCATGCACCCCCAATTTTTTTTTTCATTGACGTGGACCCCTTGCAGGTCGGAATCGACCCCTTAGGGTCGATATAGACCACTTTGGGAATGACTGCCTTAGAGTATTAATATACATAGAGATCTACCTATCCAAGGCAGTGTAGTCAGTTTTTATGACTTTTGCCTGACTAATCTGAACAGGCGTGGCTTGGGTTTTCATAGACACTATTTTTTTACAAACAAACAAATATAGGACATCACCTCAAAAAGCTTTCGCATAACAAAACGATATAAAAAATACAATTAAATGATTTATAGATTCAGAATATCTTACAAAACGAATAGCATAACGTGTGCTTAAATAATAATGGAAGTTTATAGTTAATATAATGTATTTGTATACTTACGGTAGTAATTCGATAATCCTAACACGCTGTCAAATATATTTTAAACTACTGAAATATCTGTGAAAAGTGATAATTTTTACATCCTTTTTGGATTTATTTTTACATGCATTATTATTAAAACATATCGACATGATGTCTTGTTGATTTGTAAAACCACTTTTTCACAGTATTGGTGAGTTACGTCGCATAACAAAAGTGGGCGGAGTCGCCGGAGACGCGGGAAATGGAAAACATCCTTACAATACCTAAAAGCGGTGTGATATTTTGCGATTTTTTTGTTGTCTCTTTCTCTCTTATGGTGTACGACGTAAAAACCCGAAGAAAGTGATTTATCGCAAATTTGTATAGGTTGGGTAAAAAAAATAACTCTCTCTCCATATATTCTTAACTCCAAGGTTGATACTTTAATTTGCGTAAGGCCGTATGCGCACGGAGATACTCGAAAGAAACTAAACTTGTTTATGATTGAAATTACTAGCCGGTTACTAACTCTTTAGTGACGCAACTCCGCACACACGGGCTACTCAGAAGTGATCCAATTCGGTAGTTTTCTGTGTGGTGTGCAAGGTGGTGAAGTTATATAAAACGGGATAATTTTCTACTTCTCCCTCAATTTTTTTTTAATTCGCTGGTTGATCGTTCATTTTCTTGAAAAAAATTAAATTACTATACAATTGAACATAAATCGTCGTCAACGCAAAAATACCTGGTGCAAACCCATATAAATTGAAATATGTTATAATACATTCAATGAATATAAAATAATGTATAGTATATTTGTGGCACGCTACAGAGTAGTATGGTAGATACTCAAAATATCGCCCTGGTGAAAGACCACCATTCAGAATTGAAACGTTGCTTGAAATGTCTTTAGCCGTGTTTGGTGTCCAGATTTGAATAGCCAGCTACTTACTAACCTTCCTCTTCCCATCTCCTTCCCCTCTCTACTACCTTCAACCTTATGACATACCTCAGTTGGGTATGCGATAGTCTCACTGGCTCTAGACGGTTGGGAGCAGTTGGGACTCTTGTGCGCTATTCACCATACAAATAGTATATTTTCATGTAATGATCGGCAAATTCTAGATCTACTGCTAAACAAAAAGTCCAAAACTTTATCTCAACCCCCCGATATATGTAAATAATTAGTATTTTTAACATCAATAAGGTGATTCTAGCTATAGTTTTGGAAATTTCGATAGTTTTATGGTAAATTTAGTCATGGTTTTTGAGTTTTGTACAGCGCCTTTGGGGTGATATTTCTAAAAAATAGTGCTAAATCGTTACTGAAAAGGCAAATGGGCTTAAGCGACACTTCGTTAAAAAAATAGTTATATGCAGTTTTGATGGGTTTTTTTCTGCAATGTTGTGACTCTCGTTTGATTCTGAACACTTTTGTGTCCCTTCAGCCATCTAAAAGATGTTCACCATTTGGGAGAAGGTTTGACTCAAGGTCGCTTCAGGTAACTCAGTGAGAGCATTGAGTTACCTGATAAACTTTTTTTTTAAATCTAACCATGTACTGAAGACTTATAAATTTTATTGTAAAAAAAAAAATGTGCTCCGGTGTAAACTTCGTTAAATGACGCTTTAGCCTCTTTGCCTTTCCGGCGACGATATTTATTTCGATTACTTGATTATTACTTATAATCAAAATGAATAAAATATTATATTATTCCTGCATACTCGCAAGATTTTGAGCATTTAAAAAAATATATACTGGTCAAAAGAACATTACTTTAATGCGAGCGGTTTAATACAATTTATTGTGAATGAATTCATTTGAATTTAATAGAAATACGCGTAAAATAAATTATTGCAGCTTTTTAATCGTTACATCCGTTCAATCGTTATAAGCGTGCTGGTTATAACCGAGTTTGACTGTAATAAATATAAAGATAAAGGCTTTCCGGCGACGATGTGAATAAGTTTAATATTAATATCATTAGTAAGTAGGTAGGTACCTGAAAAAACTATTTACAATTTACTTATTTTTCATAAATAAATCCATCATAAATATATTTCATAATGATATAAAGCGATTTCATGATTTTTAACGGGCACATACTTGTTAGAAGACGATAACAGCATAGCGCAACGTTCGCTTGACGTCACAATTGAGTCTTTATCAATCGAAATGAAACGGTTTATGATGTTTAATATGAATAAATAAAGATGGACATGGGTACACGTATATAAGCACGCATCGATCACTGCTGTGGTATTGACCTGCATCTTGATAAAGGCTTCAGGGAAAATCATGTCACTGCACATGCGTCAGAGTCGTAAATTAAAAAAAAACGTTATCAATAAAATAATAGGTTATACATATTAGCTTATGTGTGGGAATGCAGAGGGCAGGGACGAATTCAAATATAGTCAAGATAACAATATTATTCAACAAATTCAATCATATATCTAAACTACATCTAAGCAAATTATATATATATATATATATAAATATGTTGCCGAAACACCTTCGTGTGTGATGGGAAGGTGTTTGCATTAACTGCAAAATGCCACTGCAAACATTAATGAAAGCCATGGAATAACCTTAGATGAATTAAATTTACTGAACATAATTTATTCAAATACCTGCATCCTTCCAACCAAGATCCTCCCCAAATATGAAATCACAAGCACCATTCTACAAATTACTCAGCAAACAACGCACACTAAAATCAAACCCCTTTACAATCAAGACATCCACCAACATAACAATAAAATTCACATTCCACTTACACACACCACATAGCATGGGATAAAATCTTTGGAATATATTGCCTACACATTATATAACTCGCTTCCAGATAAATATAAAAATAGTCAACTTAATAAAAAAAATTCCAAAATGGTGCTTTAAAATAATATTTTTAAAATTCATTTAAAGATGAAAATTCTCGTACCTAATTTCCAAATCAGTTTTCTTTCCCCGGTAGCGTAAAAACATCCTCATTTACTGCACTTAAGGGTTTTATTTTTCTCCGTTTGTTTCTATTTATTTTTTATTTTATTTTTTTTACATGAATACCGCACAAGAGTCTCAACTGCTCCCAACCGTCTAGAGCCAGTGAGACTATGGCATCCCCAAATTGGGTATGTTGTGAGGCTGAAGGTAGTGGGGAGGGGAAGGAGATCGGGAAGAGGAAGGTTGGGAAGTACCTGGCTATTCAGATCTGGTCACCAAACACGGCTTAAGCCATTTCAAGCAACGTTTCGATTCTGAATGGTGGTCTTTCACCAGGGCGATACTTAGAGTATCTACCACTCTGGGACGTGCCGCAAATATACTTGTTATTATTTTTATATGAATTAAATGTGTTATGACACATATTCATTAAATAAAAGTTATTGGCGCACGCCGGGTTTGAACCCGCGACCTTTGGATTCGTAGTCGAGCGTCTTACCACTCGACTATGGAGGCCGTCATAATTTAGTTTATAATTTAGTTGTGCCTTATGTTAATACTAAGTACCTACTTTTTTACACTGTATTTCTTTTAATATTGTATTGTTTGATTTTTTATGATTTATGTTAATTTGATTACTCTGTATTTTAATGTATCTCATGTATTTCTTTAATTTCCATTGTCCCAGAGTGAGTTTTTATAGGTCGTCGGGATTGCTAAGCATGTTAGCAAGATATTAAAAATAATAAAAAATAAAAATAAAAGAATAATAAAAATAATAATGTAGATACGTTACTGAGACAACGCGCGTGAATGCACTAAACCGAGTTCGCGGAACATACCTGAGATTTACTGCGTTTAGTATCACACAAACATTCGTTCGACAGACAAGCTGTCTGACAAAATGAAGATCAAATTTTCTGCCTTACTGCATTATAAATATTATGAACAAACCTTGTGTTATTATAATACCCACTAGATAATTATTTGATTTAAAATTTTAAAAATAAATACTATTTAAAAAAGGTTTATCACAAATACAATAATTTAAATGAGTTAAATAGTTTAACCTTATCAAATGCAAGTAAATATTGCAGAGGGCGCATGTTTCCATTTCACCCCTCATCATTATCAAATGTCAACATTGATTTATCGAAATGCATTATTTGATACATAAGTGCATTAAAAAAAAAGACTCCGTATCATCATAATATATATTTATGTATGTAGATGACACTGCAATAATTACATGTAGATACTGCAAAGTAGTTGATGCCTTTCTGCGTTATTAACATTTTGAAATATAACTCGGCACAACTTATTATTCTGTAACAACAATTTTGAAACAAACCACCACGGCAGATACTTTTGCCGAACTTTTATAAATCGACAGTGCGCCCCACTGATGAATTTGGCAGCCACCTCTGGTCTGAATCCCTTAAATAGGTTAAAAAACCCTTAACTCTGTGCAGAAACGGGCGGTCCGTTTGATAGATTCTCCCATCTTAACAAACAGATCGCAATCTTTGAAGCACAGACGTCAGGTGGGAATGCTGTCCTTGTTCTACCGGTATTTCAATGGAAGATGCTTCGAGAAACTTGCGTCATTGCTCCCTTCGGCACCGGTGCATAGTCGAGAAACTCGTCAATTACGCACCCAACACGGTTGACATTTAATACATGAGAACGCTTTTACGACTCGTTCTTATGTTAACAGCTCGGATGTGGAACGATTTGCCGGCCTCTGTGTTTCCTCCCTCTTTCAACATGGCATCTTCAAGACCTAGGTTCACTTCTTCCTTTCCTCAAAAATACTTTCCACACAGCATCCTCAAAGATGATACAGGAAAAATATTAGGGAAACTTCCCATGTTAATAAACATCAACAAAAATAACAATTTATCAGAAAAACTTGATGGGGATATTGGGAGTTAAAAATAATAATAATATTAAATATGATATAAATAGTACGTCTGTATGTGGCTTCTCCACAGTTTGATAATGCATTCAGAAGGCGAAACAGCTGTCACGCGTAAAAATAATTACCTAGCAGAACTTTTGACTAAAAATAGTTTTTTTTTATTTGAAATAATGATAATTATTGTTTAAATAAAATTTAAAAACCTAAAAATTAATCGTTAAGGTGAAATTTTCTTAAAATCAACTCTGTTTGACGTTTCTAAGTATATGCAGCCATTCCTCGCCTGTATATACTTAGAAACAAATTCACCTAAACTATCGACATTTTTAATGTAAATTTGCCAAAATTTAAGATACTGATATAATTATTTCTCAATAATGTAACAAATTAATTTGTGTGTTACTCATAATTGAAAACTGTGTTCCTCTTTTTACTACATTTATTGGAAAATCTTTTTTTATTATTATTACACATTCCGTGCCCTGTGTTGATTTAATATGTAAAAGCCTGCCGAGGCGTTAATAAATAAATACTGGTTTAGTCTTGATACAAACGTAAAAAGGAACATGGTGAGTAAATCGTTAAGTAGCGTAGTCGGAATAATTTTTTATTTTTTTTACGTATTGGCGAAAATTACCAGTACTGTTTTTGCATACTTTAGCGCCCCACACGTTGATCTTACGAATCATGTACAGAAGACGGCTTAGCGTATTAATACTATCAGATAGTAAAATTAAATTTGTAGACTAATGTAAATCCCTGGGAAGATTTCAACTCTAGTTATAATTTTAAATGACTCTTGACCAAGAACTTCTAATTGCTCTTTTAAATCGAAACATTGCTTAAAATGGCAATTGCCGTATTTATAGATTATTTCTGAATAGCCAGGTACTTCCTAACCTTAATATTCCACATCTCTTTCTCCTCCCTTCTACCTTCAGCCTCACAGCAGACAACAATTGAACGTAGTTATGCAGCAAGCATCCAACCCCAAAAATATAAAACTGAGAAAAAGGCGTTTGTAAATATGACGATCAAAAAAGCATTAATATGCGTAATCGCCATTTATAAAGTGAATATCAGGATTTTTTCTTTATAAGCATTATTAAAAATAGGTAATTTATAATCTATTAATGTATTTATTAAAAAAGGTGTATCCTATGTTACCCTACATATTAATGTTTTTAAACTTCAATTCAAGTCAAATATTTGCAATGTGTGTTAGTAAAAAAAATAATTACCAAAAATCTACAGCATTTGGAGCTTGGATGTTTTTTAGCAGATATGAATCTTGTATTTATCTATAGGAAAACATGTAAAACTCGATTTTGGCAAATTGTGGGTTGGACGCTTTTTGCATATCTACGTCCGATTGGGGATGCCATTGTCCCACTGGCTCCGGACAGTTGAGAGCAGTTAAGACTTTTGTGCAGTATTCACATAAAAAAAATATCGAGCCAATAAAAAACTAGTAAGATCACATTCGGCCTCACAGACGGCCTACATGGTCCAGTGGTAAGAAGCTCGACTACGAATCCAAAGGTCGCGGGTTCAAACCCGGCGTGCGCCAATAACTTTTATTTAATTAATATGTCATGACACATTTAATTCATACAAAAATAATAAAAAGTATATTTGCGGCACGTTCCAGAGTGGTAGATGCTCTTAGTATCGCCCCGGTGAAAGACCACCATTCAGAACCGAAACGTTGCTTAAATTGGCTTAAGCCGTGTTTGGTGACCAGATCTGAACAACCAGGTACTTCCCAACCTTACTCTTAATTACAAGTAATACTAACGAATGAATTGTTATTCCTTGGATTTTACTAGTGTTCACGGGAGCTATTCGGCATTAACTTGTGAAATTAGTTTTAGAGATGGTCGTTATTCCTGTCCCGGTTACAAGGAACCTGTTCCAAGCCGGTCACTGGAACCGTCGATATTATTGTTTAGACGAACCGGCTATTTTTGGAACCTGTTACTATCTTTCGCCAAAAAATGGCGAGTATAAATTTAATGCTTTTGGAACCGGTTTCAGTTCTTTTCGTTCTCAAAATATGCTCTCTGAGAAAAAAAAATTATAACATTTTTTCTTGGTAATATGAACATGACATAAAAATCTTCTTCGTGGAACTTTTAGGAGCAAGAACTGGTTCCAAAAATAGCTGTGTAAAGAACCGGTTCCTCGCCAGTCACCGGTGACTGGAACCGCAGTGACACCCAATTTCCGACATCAACCATCCCAATTATTTTAGATATAGAATACGACCTCACGCGACGCGTGACAGTTTAATACTAAATCCGCTAAATCGAAAGTACAACAATCAGCGTATATTTTGCTTGCCACTCGGAGAGCTTTACAACGTGTCTATGAGTTTATATCTATAGGCGAAGAAAGTTTGAGTGCCCTAAATGAGAAAAAGTTGCCGAGCACTGTCTATACAATCTACATTGTGATCAGTACACGAGCGCTTCTGTGTGGCCGCCATTTTTTTCGCTATGAACTGAAACCAAATCTAACACGTGCCGCAATTTACAGCTGTCAAATTAGTACACTCGGATAACGAGATCTTTAAAAAAAACTCACTAGGTGGCACCCAGTGTCTGTGACCCGATAATATGAATAATGCAGCAAGCTCATTTTACAGATTGGAATACTAAATAATAATAATTGGCTATTTTTTATAGCGCTGTTTTCGTGAAAGAAAACCACCTCAAAGGCGCTTTTCAACTTAATTTACATAATTATAACCATGTATGACCGTGTTAAAAATGGTGCAGGCGATTGATATGGAAGTGAGACATGGAACTGGCAGAAAAGGGATAAAAGTAGACTGAATGCTGTAGAAATGAGGTCTCTAAGATGTATGTGCGGTAAAACCATGTATGATCGTGTTAAAAATGTGAATATCTGGAAAAAATGCAAGACTGGTGTAAGCGTAATGAATAGGATCAAAAAGGGACGCTTAGATGGTTTGGGCATGAAGAGCTAATGAACGAAGAAAGAAGTCTGTAAAGAATATATGTAATGACGTGAAAGTGAATGGAAGAAAAAGTTGGGGACGCCTGAGGAAGACATGGCACGATCAAGTCAATCAAGTACTTGAGTCGGGCTATGTCAAGAGTCATAATAACAGAAGAGAATGTATGAATTTGAATGAAGCAAGGAGTGCGTGATAAGACAGAGTTGGATGGTGGTCCGTCCTCTCTGGCTACCCCTGCGGAGAAACGGCGTGATGGTTCGTTAGTTAGTTACCTACAACTTAATCACTAAGACTAAGAACTTCCTTTTTTTAATAGAGAATACCGCACAAGAGTCGCAATTGCTCACAACCGTCTGAAGCCAGTAGGACTATGGCATCCTCAATTAGGGTATAAGCTGAAGGTAAAGGGGAGGAGAAAGAGACTTAGAAGAGGAAGGTTGGGAGCTACCTGGCTATTCAGATCTGGTTCCCAAACACGGCTAAAGCCATTTCAAGCAACTTTTCAATTCTGAATGGTGGTATTTCTGGTCTGATACTTTGAGTTTCTACCACTCTGGAATATCAACAAAAAAAACCTTAAGTTTTAAAGGCAATTCTAATTTATATATATAATAAGTTTTTTATTTTATTTCAGGTCATACATACGTCGGCAACGTAGTTTTCTACAATGTGAAAATAATTGTCAGATTAGATCAGAACAGGGGTCCTGTAGTTATAGCGCTGATAACTCCGTTGTAACCACTTCATTTCTTACAAATGATACATGTAAAAAGAGGTTTCAACTTTGTCTATTTATTTACCTTTTTGCTAATTGATTGTTAATTGAGTGGTAAAAAGCTCGACTACAAATCCAGTGGGCAAATAAATTTTATTTAATTAATATGTATCATACCCTCCACACAGCTTTCCCAAAGGCGACACAGGTCCTAAGGAAAATTATTTCTCTAAAGGGCTACTGTGTGGAGTTAATGTGAAATAAAAATAAACTAGTAGATAACTATTGCTGGAATTTGCTGTTTTTAGGGTAGTTAGAATTACCATATACAACTCCATTATTGCTCCTATTATTTTTAACGATTCTTTCTTGTGTAACCAAAGAACAAAACAGGTTTCAAATTCTCCAAATGAGCAATAGAATTATTGGGGGTCCCGAACCCTTTT